>LPNX010884735.1:10868-34707 GCA_001517045.1 Pseudotsuga menziesii | reverse complement strand
CTCTTGTTAACTTTCATTCTATTTTCTGCTTTGATCTGGTTCGAGGTCCGCCCTTCCACCGAACTCCTGTCCTCTACAGCAATGTATGTTTCTTGGAAGTCCGAACTACCACCCTAGGCCCTCTCTATGGAGGCCAGCCTTTCCACTTAACTCCTGTTTTCTACAGCAATGTTTGTTTCTTGGAAGTCCGCCTTCCCACCCTAGACCCTCTCTATGGAGGTCAGCCCTTCCACTTAACAGGAGTTTTCTTTTCTAGAGCAATCTGTGCTTCTTGGAAGTCCGCCCTCCCACCATAGGCCCTCTCTATTATTGCATAGGATTCCTTAGAGGTTCGCCCTCACACCCAGCTCTTATTTTCTGAAGCGATCTGAAAAAGCATACACGACACTCCCATGGACCTTCTAGCTGGACTTGTACTCCTTGCCCAGGACCTTGCTACGACCATGGAGATATACATCGGAAAAACACTAACACAGCACCAACAGGACAACCTCGTTTTCTTGCATGGCTAACTGTCTTTATCAAATCAGGTAGTGTTCCTTGCTTTACCCGTCGCCACACAGAAGCTTATTCTCTCTATACGGCATCCGATATCGATCGATCTGCAACAGCTTATTAATTATAGCTCCCATGTTATACCTATCGCTACCCAAACTCCAGTCCTGGGCACTTCCTCGGACGTTACTCCGTCCAATTATCCTCACCCCCAGGTCGTTGTGGGCACTTCCTCGGACGCTACTCCGTCCAATTATCCTCACCCCCAGGTCGTTGTGGTTCCTTTACTTCCGCCTCCACATGAGTTGCCTCTTAATCAAGATCTGGTTCAGGAAGGGCCTGACTTTGGCACTTAGAGCACAATATTAGACAACTTTTTCTCAACTTTGGATTCAGCCGTGTCCACTGGCATGCCAAACGTGGCCACCCGTTATTCATGTTGTTATGCTCGGATCCATTCACTACAGCTTGTTCCCATGGTTCGTTTGTTGAGAGACATCGTGTCACCGCACTCCCTCTTGTCGCTAAAGAGATTTCGTCCAACTCTTACCATTGTTTAACGGGATTGGGAAAAATTTCTGCCCTAAGGGACGGAATTCTTGGGCGATTTCTGAATCTCGGACAATGATATGCCATGTTGTGAAATCCATCTTCACAAGTCTATCAATACGACGCTAGGAGCAGATCGAGGTTTCCCATGACAAGCGACGTGACTCTGGCATTTACCTCTGTACCATTAACGGATACTGGATGGTTGCCACAACATTGCCTTCATAAGTGCCAGAAATACATGAGATACTAGACCTGGAATGTCCTTTCCATGTTTGCAGATGGGTAGCATAAAGTTCCTTTATCACATATAGATGTCAGGTAGTAGACCTGGATTGTCCTTTAAGTGTTGCAAATTTGTACAGCAGAAAGTTCCTTTCTCACATATAGAAGTTGTGATTGAAACAAATTGGTCTAAATCTCCATTAACGTGAAAGGAAGCTTGGAGCATCTGTAACAATTGAATGTCTCCTCAGAGTGTTTTCTGGCATGACCGTGGACAAGCTTGGAACTGCCTCTCAAATATGATGGCACAGTAAGTGTATGGTTATAGTGTGGACCACACAAGTTTATTGTTTTTATAGTCCAGTAGCTCATTGTCTTTACAATTCACTTTAACAGCGAAGCGTAATTTTTACAGTTCAGTACCTCATTGTGTTTACACTTCAGTTTGAAAGAGAAGTGTAATTGACTATTCAACATAAAGTTTTCTAATAATTAAGTCTTAAATGAATATTGTTTTCTTAATCTTCGATATAATGAGAGAAACATAATCAGTACATTTCTCCATATTTATAAGAAAAGTGTCACTAGTTGAAAAGTGCCAAAAACTGATAAAAAGAACGCTATAGACTCTCTTACATATGTGCCTCAGCCTTGTAAGAAAATAAATAGTTGAATATACACTCATCACAAATATGAGAAAAGATACTTCCTCGATATACCGTCATTACACATATTAGAGTCAAACTAAGAGAAGCCATGGAGTGGAGTGAAATGCAAATTTTCAAAGATATATTTTATTTATTCAATTGATGTTTTTTAATGTTTTTTTAAGAGGAGTATTATGATGCTTTATACAAATTAAGGGCCACCTTTAAATGATGTGACTTATCAAGTTGTTCATTTATAAACAAATTACTAACTAGGTTACTAAACTATTTAGTTTTATTACAAGTCATCTCTCTTTGGAATACTTCATCCACTAAGTATTGGTAAGATGGGTGGCACTAACGAAAATGTTTATTCTTCCATGTAGTTTCATTATCTCATAACTTCAGTTAATAAGGTATTCATCATTCTGGAACGAGACACTAATTTTCCTTTATCATCTAACATAGTCAATTTAGTTTGTATGTGAGTGGGTCAGCCCAATTTCTTCTTTAGGCATGGCATATGGAAGATGTCATGTATTTTTCCTTTTATTTGGGATGTCTAGAGCATAGGCCACTTGTCCCACTAGCTTGCAAAGTTGATACGGGCCATAGAAATTGGGTGCAAGTTTATGACTTTTGGAATCTTTTAGTGAAGTTCGTTTGTA
Source organism: Pseudotsuga menziesii (assembly GCA_001517045.1). Taxonomy (NCBI): domain Eukaryota; kingdom Viridiplantae; phylum Streptophyta; class Pinopsida; order Pinales; family Pinaceae; genus Pseudotsuga; species Pseudotsuga menziesii. The sequence continues at coordinate 32,123 of LPNX010884735.1, read as the reverse complement.
CAATTGAAGGGGAACAAACACCAAGTCGCCCACTTCAAATTCTAGATCTTTTCTTTTTTAGTATGCTTGTTGTTTCATGCGGTTTCTTGCTTGTTCAAGATGTTTTTTCAAAATGTTGACGACCTCATCCAATGTGGCTAGGTAATCTCATGCTACTCGAACTTTGAAATAATTGATGACATATTCTCTTGTTGTAGGAGGTGGATACCCATATAAGGCTTCAGAAAATGACCGTTTAGTTGATGGATAATATGTACTATTGTACCACCATTCTTCAAGGTATATCCATTTTACCCATTGAGTTTGTTGGTCATTAACAATATTCCTCTCGTATCCTTCGAGGAATTTGTTTACTACTTTCTTTTGTCCATTTGTCTCGGGTTGGAACAAGGCACGGGGGCTTCACTTGTTGGCCAATATCCTATCACGTTAGTTCATATTGTGGGTTTTAAAATTATCAAAAATCGAACCAATATATTGCAGGTATTGGGGAGATGAGGGGTTTAAGGTGGCGGTGGGTAGGGTGGTTTATAAGGATTGAGGTATAAAAAGAGGTGGGGAGGAGGTTTTAAGTATTGGGAGGGGGTTTCAACAAAAATATTTTGGGTCAATATCTCTCGAAATTAAGGGTATTCTTTAATATCCCACGATCGCACGTGCTATGTGAGAGGTTCACTAACTGAAGTCCCCGTGGAACAAGGTATTCATAGTTAATGAAGTCCCAACTTGGTGGAACAATTATTTCGAGAAGTTGGTGGTAAATTTTTCCTTGTCACTAACAATAACCTTGGGAAATCCATGGAGCTTAAATATATTATTTACATAACTATCTACGACTAAGATTGCTTTTGGTTTGGATGAAACACTAATGAAATGAACATATTTTGTGAATCTCTCAATGACTACAAATATACTATCTTTTCCTTCTGATGTAGGAAGGTCGATGATAAAATCCATGGATACCTAAGACCATTATTAGGATTGAATATGAATAGGTTCTAGCATACTAGGAGGAGCCATAGTTTCAACCTTCTACCTTTGAAAACAATCACATTCAACCACACATTTCTAGATATTAGACTTCATTCCCTTCTAAAAGAAGTATTAGCAAGTATTGTGGTATGTTTTAAAGAAACAAACATGGCCCATTGTTGGAGAGTCATGGTTCTCTTTTAAGACTTGAGTTTTGAATTTTGATGAACTTGGTAAATATATTCTTTGTTTGTACCATAGTATGTCTTTTTCCCATAAATATATGGAGTTTGTTGCTTTGTTATTTTCAACTTCTTTAATTAGCTTCCTTGTCTCTGGGTCTTTCACATACTCACTTTGGCCTTCTGAAATCCATTCAAGACAAGCTATGGAAATGGCAGGTAGTGAGTCATCACTCTCATGTTTTCTTGATAAGCTATGTGCAACCCTATTATCTTTACCATTTTTGTACAAATTATCGAAATCAAAGACTTGGATTTTGCTTACCCATTTATGTTGTTTGGGGGAGAGATTTTTTTGAGTTAGAAAATAGTTCACAATGTTGTGGTATGTTTTAACAAGAAATTTTGCCCTGAACAAATATTACTTCCATTTAAAAAGGGCATGCATTATTACCAACATTTCCTTGTCGTATGTGCATTTTGTTTGCTCACTTGGTCTTCACTTTCGACTTTCTAAAGCAATTGGATGTTTATCTTGCATGAGAACAACTCCTAAGCCTCTCCTTGAAGGTCCTTCAAGCGTCACATTCAAGGGTGAATGTATTTGTAAAATCAGGCGCTGCTAACACGAGTGTGGATGCCATTAGGGTTTTGAATTGTTCAAAACAATTTTTTGCATCCTTATCCCATCTGAAAGAATCCCCTTTTAATAGTGATGTTAGGGGTTCTACAATTTGGGCGTACTTGCAAACAAATATTCTATAATAACATGCTAGACCCAGAAATCCTCTTAATGATTTAATTTACTTGGGTGACGATGACTCTGTGATCACCATAAGTTTTTTGGGATCGAACTCAATGTCATCAACTGAAAGAATGTGCCCCAAAAATTCTGTTTCTTTTTTGTTCGAAACTATATTTTGATTTGTTAGCATAAAAATTGTTATTTTGTAGAAGCTTCAATATTCTTTCTACATGTTTGACGTGCGAGTTCCAATTTTTCCTATAAATAAAGATATCATCAAAAACCACTAGCACGAACTTCCTTAGGGAAGAGAAAAACAAGTCATTCATTACTGCTTAAAATGTTACGGGAGCATTGGATAATTTAAATGACATCACACGAAACTCATATAAATTTTTGTGGGTGCAAAAAGTTGTTTTGGGGACATATTCTCCTCAAATATGGATTTGGTAATATCATGCTTGTAAGTCTAATTTTGAAAAATTTATTGCACCATGCAGCTCATCGAGAAGTTCGTCAACAAAGGGAACGGGGAATTTATCTTTTACGGTGACTTTGTTTAATGCTTGATAATCAATGCAAAGTCTATACGATCCATTTTTTTCCTAATGAGTATGAATGGTGCAAAGAAAGGACTCTTACGACATGTGATTATTCCATTGTCTAAGAGTTTGTGCACCAAACATTTGGTCTTTGATTTGTTCCTGTGAGATTGTTTGTATGGCTTTTTTCTAATTGGGGTTGATCCCGACATGAACTTGATGATGTGATCCCTAGAACGCGGGGGTAAAAGACCATGAGGAGGGTTTTGGAAGATCTAACTATGTTCTCCCATGATTTTTTCTAATTCACGTGGGTCAATATTTTTTCTTTCGTCAGTTGTTCCTCCCATAGTATAACATTGTCAGAAGAAGGCTTGAGCTCCCTTTTTTTCATCTTTTCCAGTTTATTTGATTTAAGACAATTTGGGGAGGGGGGTTGTTAATACTGTAAAGCTTATATTTCCTCCCATTTTCATAGAACTTATAAAATGTTCTAGTAATTTTAATCTGACCGTGCCGAGTGTTTCCAACCATTGTAAACCTAAAACAATGTCAACCCCTATGATTTCCATAACATACATTGACGATCTTAACTTGTAGTCCTTTATAGCTAGTCCTACTTTATGGAATTTACCATCACACGGTATGGTTTTGTTACATGGTATCGATACTTGGAAGCTGGTGGTAGGGTAAATGAATATGTTTAACTATTTTGCTACCCTAGAGTCTATGAAGTTGTTTGTACTCCCACTATCAACCAACAATGTCACCTTAGTGTTTTTTATATGGCCAAACAATTTGAGGTTTTGGGATTGAGAGATACCTATCATTACAACCACTAATAGAGTTGGTGTTATGTTAGCCTCCTATTGGCTAGTCTCATCACTATCTCACTCCGTGTGAGAGGAAGGTGCGTCACTTGATTCATCATCATTATCATAACCCGTATTACTTTTTTTGCACAAAAATAGATTCTTATTTTTACACTTATGTCCTCGACTCCAATTAGAGGAATTAAACTTACGACATGGATTGTCATCCTTTTTCCCATTTTCTCTTAGGTGGGGTGGTATATAAATCGACAAACATCGTGATTTTTTATTTTATTCAATTAATTTTGTTTTTGACGGGTTTGTTCCATGTCTTTGACGTCTAATAATTTTTTCTTGCTTTGAATAATTTGTTTTTTCCCACCAATAGAAATTTGCAGGAGTCGTTATTTAGTTATATCTTAGACATCAGTGGCAACGATCAATAGATTGCTGAAATATTCATCCACATTTCCTTCTTGTTGTAAATGAGTGAGCTTGTTGTAGATTTTGACTTCTTCCATGTCTTGAAATCGTGTAAAGAAATATTTCTTGAAAGCTTCCCAACCTCTAACTAGTATTTCTCCCTTCATTGCTGAGATCCACCATAAGAACTAGTCACAAGCAATTTTATCCATGTACAATGTTGCAACATTTAATTTGTCGTCGTCACCATAGATATTGTACATTTCAAAATATTTTTTGATTTTCTTGATCCATCGAATCATGTCTCAATTATTCTTTCCATCAAAACTAGGTAAATCGATCTTGACCTTGTGAACGACGTTGTGGGTTGGGCCTGTATGTGATTTATTTTCTCCTTTAACTTGATCTCTCACTGAGATAATTTTGAGCTTTAGGTCCGAATGTCCTCATCTTTTTGCTCTAACTTTGTTAGCATCTTTTGACCTTGATCATCTTCTCACTTTATGGATGCACCCTTGTTCTCTCGAGGGTTTCTCTCTCTATTTCTTCTATTCATGTTGCTAATTTTTAATTGGGGATAGGTTAACTATTAAATATTTAATTACAAAATTATAATTATTAATAATATTATTAAAAAAACTATAATAGTTCAAAAAAAGATTTAATATTAAAATAATAATAATAAATAATATTATTACAATTATTATTTAATATTATTTATTTTTTGGAATCACGAGAATGAATATTTTCATTCGCACCACCCATTCTTACCAATACTTCGTGGATGAAGAATTCAAAAGAGGGATGACTTACAATAAAACTAAATAGTTTAGTAACCTAGTTAGTAATTTGTTTATTAATGAATGACTTGATAGGTCACATCATTTAAGGGTGACCGTTGATTTGTATAAAGTCGCATTGTACTCCTTGGAAGAATGATGGCAAGAGATCTGAGAGCACGACGTCTAGAGTACTGTAGAGCAATGAGGAGGGGGGCTAAAATTGCGATTAGGCACGAGTGGAGCAGCATGTGGAGTGGAGACTTTGATTAGGGGAGGAAGTGTGTTGTGGTGTGAGAGGATCGGAGGATCGGTGCAGTGAAGTGAGGAAATATGGAGGAGTAAGATATGGTGTACAGAGAAGATGGTGTGGGATAAGACATGAATTAAGGGCACACGAGCGTGGAGAAGTTAGTTAGGAGTGTTGCGTATGGGATTGGAGGGATATATACAATAGTGGAAATGTGGTAGCATTGCGGGGATTGGAGATGGTTGTGAAAAATATGTGGAATGAAGGGAACATGTGGGTTGATGAGCTGTGGAGTGTAGCCGATGTAATGAAGAGTTGGGAAGAGACAATGATGAATGGAGTGAAGTGGAGTAGTAGATGGCAGAAAGTAATTTGATGTGAAGAAACTGAGGAGAGAAAACCAACGAACCAACAACTCTAATACCAACTTGGAATTGAAATTTAAAAATTTATATTTTATTTATTGAATTGATTATTTTTACAAGGAGTACAATGTGGCTTTACACAAGTCAAGGTTCCCCTTTAAATGATGTGACCTATCAAGCCATTCATTAAAACAAATTACTAAGTAAGTTACTAAACTATTTAGTTTTATTACATGGAGTGCTCAACATGTTGGGATTTCAACATGTATTTGAGAGATGTAATATTAACAAAGTAATAAAATATTAGATAATAAAAAAAATTAATGTGTTTGGTACTTAATTGATAGATAAAATTTTAATAAAATATTAAACAAATAAAAATTTTAGTTTATGTGGTCATTATAATTTTAAGTAATGTGAAAGAGTAAAAAATATTTGAGTTAAATAATAGGATTATTTAACCACAAAATTTCTATAGAACAACAAAGTTTAATACAGTTAATCTGTGATATAATAAGATTATTGATAAGATTAAATAATATTTTTGCATCGAGAGTAACTAGGTGCTTATAACCAAGAATGGGAGAGATGTGTAACGTTACATGTAAGGAACTCAAGGCCACTTGGGTTCTAAGCACCTCACATAACAAAAATTAATTACTTTTTTTAGTACATAACTTTAGTTCATTACATGTAACATTACACTTGTCCTCCATATTGGGTTGTAAGCACATCACTGTTCTCGGTGTAATTTTTTTTATGTTGGCTCACAAGATCAAATGTAATGTTACACTTCTCCCCTATCCTCCACCATGTCACTTAAGAATTGAACTTGGGTGGGGAGGGTAACAATCATTCCTCCCAACTGCCCAAGCTACATCCAATGGACTAGTCCACTTGAAATTATAAAATATAAACACATATATATTTAATTAATAAAATTCTCTCCAACATCTATAAGTTATTAAAATATTAGGTTAACTTCCAAATATAAATATACTATTTTTATATTCACTAATTAATTCCAAATTGTAAAATATAAACACCTACATTTATAATTAATAAAACTAATATTTGCATAAATTTATTGAACACAATTTCACCCTTAGGCACCGTTCTTAACCATTACTCAACAAAGAATTTGGAGGAGTATTATCCAATCTCACACCTTTGTTTTGGTGACTAACGTAGATCTTTGTCCCGTGAGAACCTCGAATCATTCACAATTCCATTGTGCCTTTTCATTCTAGGAAGGTTGGGGGTATCAATTCTATTCTTACAGCTATTTCTTAGGGTTAGATGCACTATAGATACCATTGTAGATATCTTGGAGCTCTTTATATCATTGTATATACCTTGTGAGGGTGTAATATTATTCATCTCCAAAGACCGATATCTACACGACACCCCAACTCATGCCTACGCACCTTCAGTCCATTCTCGTAGACTTCACATGTGTCTGGAGAGGACCCATCTCAAAGCCCATATTATCATGACACCAACGTAGTATAAACCATTGTTTGGAAATGACAGAGTTTGAGTGGATCCTGATGGCTTACCCAACCTTCTCTCATAGAATTCAAAACATTAAATTTTTGTAACAATTTTATTGTAAACACAGTAAATTTTTACTGTCACTTTCCCCAAATCAAAATTTCACTAGAACTTCCCTCTAAGACTATGCATTCAATAAACAACATTCAACAATAGTGTTTCTTCAAGATTTTAAATAGCTGAATTGGAAGTTGGATGAAACATTTATATTCCAACAACAACATTAAATGCACAACTGCAGTGTGTTTATTCAAACACTTTTAACCCATACACACAAGGTTAAAAAAAAAAATAGAGGTTATGTTAAGCTTAAAAATGAAGTTGTGTTAAGCTTGATGATGAGGACTACCATTAAACATAACATACTACATCCTTAGCCCATTGAATACCTTCTAACAGTTTGAACTAATAATTCTTTTAGCTATAGGGGCTCCATTACAGGGGACACCTCCTTCCATGATGGAAGCATATAGGTCAAGTGTAAAAGATCAACGGAAGAAAATATCTTCCCAAGCACTAAAAAAGAAGAAAAGAGAAGAGAGAAGGTATCGAAGGAAGACAAGAACAACAACTTCACTTAAAACAAAGATTCCAAGGGGATTACTTCCCATTACCCAATCCAAACAAAAGATACAGCTTATAATTTGGATTGAATATATAAGATGTATTGAGATTTGTATGCTTCATTCTAGAGAGGTTGATCACTAGCCATTAATTGCATCATAATTTTATAGATCGACACTAAAAGTTCGTCCACAGATTATACACTAAGCTTTTCTCCACCTTTCACCTCCACTCTTCAATTCATTTACACAAAGCTCAACTCAACACTCACGAATTAACCCTAATATCATGCATTATGGTATCCTTGCTAGGGTGCATGATGATTCGTCTCCCATTACCAATATCTACTTGACACTTGCAACTCATGCTTACATGCCATTAGTCCTTCTCTTTGATTAGGTATACCACATCATTGCCATGTTTTTTGTACAATGTAGTGCAGAAGATAAAAGAAGCTCACAATCAAGATTCATTGCGGAGGTCCATATATCACAACCCAAAAGAAGCATAGATTCAATATTTTTCCCATTGATCTAGGAGGATATCCGATATTGATCAAAATTAAAGTATTCAAAATGCGAACAGAATATTGCAGCTGCATAGAGTTCGTTGAGAGTTTTCCAACAATGTTCTTTTTGTGTAAAACAAACTTCAAACCTGAAATTTATTCAGTTATGAACTTTCAACAAAACAAGTAAATTTGGAAAGAAAAAAGGTGCCATGTAACACCACTCCGAAGGTTACATGTGTCCTATACGACACTAATGTGGCACCACCACAGAGTGCCATGTGACAAGTCAGGTCCAATCGCAGATGAATTAGACAGTCAACATTCATTACCGAGGTCCATATATCACAACCCAAAAGAAAAACAGATACAAGATTCATTGCCTAGGTCCATATATCAATACATAAAACTACCACATCATGTCACAATACTTATTCCACTATATGACCTTGCTTTATTGCAGCTAGAATTAAGCTTGCACACCCAATCATCAAATACATGCACACAAATTTGTGGGCATACTTCCTCCGTATTAACTCGACAATCCTTTCTCCCAACACTATATTATCATTTGAGATAGACAAGTTCTGTTTCATTTTATATATTTTTCCTAGAAGAGATGTGATGATTTGACATGAACTTGACTATAGAGAATATATCCTTGTTCCTATTTGTTATTCAAATGCTACTACATAAAATGAATTAAAAAACAAATGAGTGAGTGTGTTTGAATATGGTTTATTTAAAACGATTTGGACAAACAATGAATTTGGGCTAAGATTTTTTTTCAAATACTATAGATCGAAGTTATTTTATATTTTTTTCAAAATTTTGCATAATTTTAAATATTTTCAAAATCTCTACACTAGAAAAATATATTGTTGATGCTTTTACTTAAAGACATAATATGGAATTAAATTTTTAATTTTTTTAACTTAAAACTTCACCTAAACCAATCAATTTCAACCCATTTTTATCTTACTAATTAGTGCAAAATATGTATCTGATGATAAGAGTTACTTTCACCTAGAAATGCTTCTTTCTATTTTTTTGATAGTTTACAACAATCCAAATAATCTTTATCTCTATAATTTTTTCTTAAATAGCTTAACATAACTACATATGTTATTTTTTTGTTTGTTTAAAAAATTGGTATAATCTAGGTGAAAAAGTCAAACACATAATTACAATCTACAACACACTCAAAACTTGAATTTAACTTTTACTTAATAAAAATATTAGTAATTCAGAATTAAACTTTTTCAATTTAATTTTTGAATAACGTACATGATATTAACCACCAATTAATATAAGTATAGTTGCTCCATTTATAGCATATTTATATTACAAGAATTCTAAAAAAAATGAAAATTTTCTATAATATTGATAGTACACGTGGATTTCTGTATGGGTTTACTACTATGAATATAAGATGTAAGATTATCTTTGCACATGTTGATGTTGATGTTGATATTGATTTCTATAATATTGAGAGTGCACATGTTGATTTCAAATCGCTTGGACCGTGTGTTATAAATCATACAAAATTGTCTCATTTTCGTCAAACTCACAATGGTACAATCCATATAAAATGTCTCACTATTAAAATCGCTTGGACAATGTGATTAGGCTCCATTTCTATTCTTTAAATAATTTTATTAATTTTATAGGTAAGTGACATAGTATATATAAATTCATTATATATATATATATATATAGCACAACCATATTTTTAAAAGTGGTTTATATAATAACTACTAGTACAATCACAAAGACAAGGACAATGTCAGTCTAATAACATGCGTAAATTTATGGTTGCAGTCTAATAATATAGGTAGATTAAAGGACCCTACATATTTATTTTTCATAGTCAAAGAAATGCTTCTCACACATCATATTGTTTGGATTATTATTAATCCTCCCTTTGATGACATAGTCTATTTATCTAGTTTCCCAGCTTAGAAGGTCATCATCACTTCACTAGTGCATGTGCGACACACCTAGGGGACATCTACCATTTACTGCACCTAATTGCATGAGTTTAAGTGCCCCTAAGATAAATCCCTATAATTTAGGATCCCACTACAAGTGCCACCAGCACTGTCCAACAATTAGCCCTAGTCAGTGTGTAGTTATTCTCAGTTATGCCTTGATTCTCATTAGTAAGATCACCCTTAGTCTCTCTAGCGCTATTTTGCATGATTTAAAAGATGTAGGGCAAATCTACTCACCTACCCTCTTCAGTTAACTCATTATGAACTATTTTAGTGATCTCATAGTTGCACTGGTTAGCTCTAGTGGTGACTTTTCTCACACTGAATTAGCTCCACAGTTAGTCCGAGTTGGCATATTCGAATCCTAATTTAGGCATTTGAATTCTCCTATATGTATAATGATTGGATTATATATTATTTACTCAATATGTAGATAAATATTGATTAATGGATGGATATCATTTATTCCAATTATTGGTCGCATGAGATGTTTTATTCTTCATGAATTATTGATCTGAGTTATTGATATGCTTCTCTCTCTTCTACAATTCTCCATTTGAATCCTCTAGGAATGATGATCCTATGCTTCATTGAATTTTACGTGGTATCAGAGCCGGTATCAAGGCCAACAATAAACCTCTCAAGCTTCCATTATTGGACCAAAATTCTTTTGGTTTCCACATAAATCCTAGAATTATCGCATTCCTCACTCTGAATTATGTTCAGAGAATTCTATCTATGAATTATGTACCAAGAAAAAGTGCACATGTCAAAGTAAAGTGTGTTCGGTCTAATTTTGATTGAAATTGAATTGTTTTTGTAGGTACAACTTCAATATGGATTTGAGATTAGTTCCTTCTCTATCACCATTCAATTATGTTGAGTGGAAATTGAAGATGGCTATATATCTTGACAGCCATGATCTCCTTGATGTGTCTTTTGGAGCTGTTAAAGAATTTGATGAAGAGGAAAATGATTAGCTAGATGGCTATTAAAGATCATATGGAAATATGTGTAGGGTAATGACTCTTAATATGAATTATCTCATGTAAATTGTTTAATATCCATTCAAGATCTAGATAAATATAGATAGATCCTTTGGTGTGCATAGAGAAGTAGATAACCTGGGAAAATACAAAACCTCGTGAAGTGTTCTTCCTTCAAATGTATTAGCCTCAATCCTCTCTAATGAAGTTGTTCAAGATCAAGAAATAACATAGTCTTCAACTCATTCAATTCGAAATGTTAAAAGTCTTATTGCAGTGACTCCTTATCCTATTGGCACAAAAGTTTATGAGATATTTGATATCTCATATTCTCATACAACTGATCCAGAAGAAGACATTTGAATATCCATTGTTGAATAAAAACTCTCCTTCCATCCTGCTCAGTCTTTGTTGAGTGATTCTTATATTCTAAATTATGTGCAAAGTTTTCCAGTGAAAGATCACGGAGATGAAGAGAAATCCGATTCCTCTATCTCCAATCATGTTGTTGGTGTGCATAAAAGTCATACTTTGTATTTTTTGGAAGAAGTATCATATTTTAGGAGTGATACATTAACCCTCATTGATCTGGGGCTTCCAACAAATTCCTACATGATTTCTTGCACCAATACTCTAAGTTTTGTTGAAGAAGGATAACATAGTGCATATTCCATATTAGTCGTGCACTCGAAACCTTTGTTCCTTATTATTGGATCTTATATCATCTTAATTTTTTTGAATTTCAAGTTTAAAGAGCCTCTATTCATTCTTGCAGTTGTTCTCATCAAGTTTCGCGTGAAAAATCAAGCACATCAAGTCTCTTTCAAAAATTCTGTTGTTGGGTATGCGATGTCAATTTATTCTTATGAGTTTCCTGATTTTAAATTTTATGAATCATTGAATATTTCGGAATATATATCAAATTATGGAGCTTAAGCATTCACTCTCCATGGTCCTAGTCCTTCTCCTCCTTCATACTCCATCACATGCTCATCTCCTCACAGTGCTAGTAAAGATGGAGACCTCTTGCATTTGCTTGGACACTTTCTCCTAACATTTGGAGCTGAATTTACCTCACATGGTTCAATATTAAAACATGCAACATCTCAGTTGCTTGTGTTTATCTCACATGGTTCAAATTCTCAATTACTTTTCCTCTCTTGTTAGATTATCTCAGTTGGTATACATGGTCCTATAATCTATTATGTAGTTTTCTATGTTGCTAATTCAGTTGAGCATATTCATGTTCTTCCAATGTGGAAGATTCCTCCGAACATAATCATTTAGTTTTTAGAGGTTCACATGCACAGTACCAAGATACTCATGCACACAAGGACTATCACTCTGCAAACAAGATCTCTATGGAGTAGTATTGTAGAAACATTTTTCATAAATTTTTTGGTATAAAAGCTTGATCCTGGTTTTTTGTCCTTATTTTGAGGGGGGGTGGGTTTCCCATGAGGCTTTCCCCATTTTGCTCATTTTTTAAGGAGTTCCTTTTACATTTAGATTGTATGAGTGACCTCTAGTCTTAGTTCCCTGGGACTAGGTTCTCCAAATTCAGGATTAAAGGGGGGTGTTGGGATTATTATTAATCCTCCCTTTGACTACATAGTCTATTTGTATATTTTCTTAGCTTATGAGGTCATCATCACTTTATTAGTGCATGGGGGACACACCTAGGAGACATTTTCCACTTAATGCACCTAATTTCATGATTTTAGGTGCTCGAGGGACAGATCCCTATAATTTAGGAGCCTACCACCAACATTGTACATTAGTTAACCCTAGTCGGTGTGCAGTTATTCTAAGTTATGCTTCGATTCCCATCGGTTAGATCACTCTAAGTATGTATAGCACCAATTTTCATGATTTAAGGGAGATAGGGAGAATTTACTTACCTACCCTCCTAAGTTAACTGGTTTTGAACTATTTTAGTGATATGGAGTTGCACTAGTTAGTTCTAATGGCGATTTTTGTCACCGAGTTAGATCCGGAGTTAGTCCGAATCGTTAGATTCGAATACTATCTTAGGAATTCAAATTATCCTATATGTATAATCATTGTATTACATATTATTTAATGAATATGTGGATTAATACTGATTAATAGATGAATATCATTTATTCCAATTATTGGTCTCATGAGTTGTTTTATTTTTAATGAATTATTGATCTCAGTTATTGATACGATTTTCTCTCTTTTACAATTCTCCATGTGAATCCTGAAGGCTTGATAATTTTATGCTTCATTTAATTTTACACATATTCCTCCCCATTCATAGATTTGCAGTCATGATTTGTATGCATTACTCAAAAAAAGAACGACTCTTATCCATTGACATTGAAAGTGTCTAGCTGGGTAATGGTATGTTGTTCTTGCATTCTAAAATCCCCCTTTTAATGTCTAGTTTAATTCATCCACAATGAACAATAGATTTTTTCACACTATTCCAAACCTACAATACCATTTAACCCATTAGAAAATTCAGAAACATGCTTCCGATCATGGTTATAGAAACAACTAGCGGACAAGAGAAGACATGCATGAATTGCATATGGAAATGTAATTCCATTAGATCAAGCCCAATCAATAAAAGGAGTGGAAACATTCGATGGAAATTAATGAACCATAGAATTTAACGAAAAAATGTTGAAATGAAGCACTGATGGAAATAGTGAATAAAATTTAACATGCAAACAACATATGGAATACAAGGATGTGTATGTGACATAACATGTCGCTAAAATGGAAGATTAATGAAGAGTAGCTAAAAACAATAAAAATAAGTTTGGGTGATAACAATTACTTGAAATAAAGATGTATTTGGGATAAATATAAAACTAAGCCAACATAGATCGATTTTAAACTTGGATCTACAAAGCACACAGAGGGATCCAATTTCTTGAGGTGTAAATTTTTTATCTTAATTTTTGACACCTTCAAAATAAATTACAAGTCAATAATTTTGATCCTTTGGTGTTTAATAAATTTGTATTTAACATGGATTTTAAATTATTTTCATTTGGTTTTAATATTTAGTTTTTATTATTTTCCTTGATTATGATTTGATAAATTAATCTCACATGTTTTTTTCTTTATATGTTTTTTTTATTTTTTAGCCGACAACACCTAGCTACTCTCGGTTGAATGAAATAAATGATCTAACATCAGCTACTACAAACAACCATGTTAATAATATTAATATGTTTGAAATACATCAACACATATATATTTAACAAATTTATAATTTTTTTTCTAAAGAATGTGTGATTTACTTGTATCTAATAGTTATTCTAAATATAACAACCACTTAATTTGTTGTTATTAAGCTCATAGTTGAAGTTAAGCTCATAGCTGTATCATCATGGGAGTTAATCTAATAGTTGTATCTAATAGTTAATTTGAAATTTAATATAATTATATTGTAGTTAGTATAATAGCTCCGAGTTATCTTGACTCCTAGGTTCCAAATGGAGTTTGACTAAGCCTTATGCAGATTAACTCGACTCCCAACTGATAGATGAAGTTCGTATGTCACATGAAGCACACATCACCATGCCACTAAGTGTTATTATCACATGAATTCAAAGGAACTTATTAGGATTTATGGTGTTTATTAAGAGTTTGATAGTCACATGAATTACAATTACCTCAACTATGGGCTCTAAAATGCAGTTTGAATAAACCTTGTGCACATTTTCTTGACTTCTAGCTACTAGATAGAGTTATCATGTCACATGGACTATCCATTACCATTCCATTAAGTTCAGATATCACATCATCTATTTTTTTAATTTTTTTTTCAAACTACCACAAATTGCAATTATCACATCAGTTATTTTCAATATTTTTATAATTATTAAGTTTGAATTTTGAACAACACCCATAGAATCAATCTAGACTGTACACTTGCCTTATTTTTTTCCATAGATGAAAAAGCATAAATGGTATCCTAACCCAAAATTATAAGATATATATGCCTTTATGCTTAATAATTAAAAATATTCGCATTAAGATAAATCATGTAAAATACAATTAGCATATCTTAATAAGATTTTGAATAAATAAATAAACTCCATATATATGGAAATGTGATTTATGTGAAAAGTTAATATTTAAAGTGATGTTATTAATGTTTTCCCATGTTGAATGTTAAATTAAACATTGTTTCGAGTCCATGGTTTAATTAAACCAATTGGTCTCGATTGGGGAAGTCTTAAGACTTTTGTACTTAATAACTTTGATTCTACTGAGTAACAAGTTATTGTTTTTTATAAGGAAAAATAATAATTTGACAAATGTCATGTCCGCAATTAAATAATTTCGAAATAAGAGCATTTGCAAATAATGTTTCACCAACCTACTAGTTCCCTAGGTTGAGATGGAGACATAAATTTTGTACTAAGGAGCTATGGGACCCAAAGGGCTTTAGTTTACCATATTCAAATTTAATTGGGTCACATAAATGATAAATGCTAAGAAACTAAGGTGGCATGAGTTCATGAAGACACTTGGAATCTTTCGAAGACTTTGGGTGACTAGATTCCACACACACATGGCATGATATTCATCCAAATTTGAACACATGGGTAATGTAAAATTATTGGATGGTAATATGGTGTCAAATATCATATAATGAGACAAGGAATTCTAATTGGTAAAGGAGGGTAACTCCCATGGACGAGGAAGATACTAGAAGACAAGGTGTGCCACTTGGAGGGAGATTCTATGCACTCTATGACAACAAATGATAGAAGATTCTATGACAAGTATGAAAAATTCAGGCATGATTGCTGACATATGACAAATATGACATATCAGAGCTAAAAATAGACACCAAGAGGTTGAATTTGGGAGTTAGAGGCAGTCATTCGAATTGGGGAAAGAATTGGAGCATGAAGAGGAAGACAAGTGTCATGAGTAATATCCCGAATTTTGGACCTAACACTTATAGGAATGTGCCTATTGGTTATGATGATTTCCTTGATGTTTTATTTTTATATTGGGTCGAAGACCTCACTGCATATGGTGATTTGTTTTATATATATTGGGCATAAGCCAATTATTGCTGATATATGTATATGCTTGTTTGTGTTGGGGGTGGACCCTGAAGCACATGATTGATGAGATGTTTTGTGTTGAGCGGGAATCTCTCGAGCATTTGAGTTATTGATGATATATGTATATGCTTGTTTGTGTTGGGCATGGACCCTGAAGCACATGATTGACGATATGTTGTGTGTTGAGCAAGGAGATCTGGGGCACTTGAGTGATTGATTATTTGTGTTGAGCGAGAAGCTTTGCAGCACATAAGTACTTACCTTTGTGTTGAGTGAGAAGCAATGGAACACATGAAAAGATAATTGGATGTGTTGGGCATAATCCCTGGAGCCTTCCATGTTAATGTTGAGCATAAGCTTTGGATCATCGGATCCTTGGCCATTGTATCCCTAGGTGTATCGTACAAGTACATCCTAGCACTATTGTTCAGTGAGGAGCTCTGGAATTGCACTAAATTGTAACTCCCTATTAAAGCGTTGAGTATGGGCTCTGGTAAATGCCAAGGGTTACTGAAAATAATCTAATAACTTTCAAGTGAAAACGACTCAAAATAAAAAATATTGATCTCATCATACTTATTTATAAGTGATTAAATGAAATTTTGAATTTCTGTATTCTCATCAAAGTACTCAAGAGCTACCATGTTATACAATGGAAATCCAACATGAAAGTATGTTTAGAGTTTCCTAGCTTAATAGACCTAACTCATCTACCTACTTGATCTTAATGAAGAAGTGTCATCAAGTCCAGGGATCATGGTATATGATGCCCAAAGACATTTGTAAACTAAGTATTATGTTATTATGTACTTTATACATGATATGTATAAATAATTAAATAAATTAATAATATAAATAAATGAAAGAAAGAAGAGAAGCTCCATCAATTATCATTTATTATTAAATATTTATAAATAGTATAATGTCTATGAAAGTCCAACTAGGGACTAGTAGAAAGTTCCTAAGTTAAAGTATTAATAATTACCCAAAGTAATTGAAAAGGGCTAAATCAAGAAACCAAGGTTTCTTGATTTAGCTGTCCCTTTGAATGAAAATTCTGTCTATAAATACTCAAGCCAAGGAAAGGCTTGGGGTTCTAATCTATCATTAGAGGAGTATTTTTTCTCCGTGTTTTCTATCAAGTAAATTCTTGAAGAAATATTTTCCTCAAAGGAAAAAGGAGAACTAATCTAGATCCGATACACCAGATAGGAAACCTTACCATAGGAGCTCTAAGCTACTTGAATGTTGGAGTCCAGCTCAGGGGGATGTGGATTAAAACCAGGAACGGTTCCGGGTCATGGTTGAGAGGAACGTGGTAGTTCACTAGTGATTTGGTCATCAAAACTAGAGGTCATATCTATCTTAAATTATTCATGCTGGTTATTTAAAAGTGTGCAGCTTCAGCCATTAAAGGAGATTCAGAAAATTACAGGTATGAGATCTTAGTATGTCAAGTTCATTTCTAGTATAAATGTTGGTTGCTTTATGTAAAGGTTCATTATATATTTCTAACCCTAGAAATGATGGTTTTGTCTATATCTCCTAGGGATTACATTTCTTAAATTATAACCCTAGACTGCCTATTCTATTTTCTACATTAATTGTTAGATATGGTAGGTAAATGATTTCAATGCATCTCCTAACCCTATGTGTTTGATTATTTCCTTAGAATATGCTAGGGTTTGTATTTCTTGAATATTACCATGAGGTTGTAAATGTTATCATATGTTGTATATTACTAGGATTGTACCTTTGAGTCTGTTTTTGTATTGCTTCAATATTCAAATTATGTTTACTATAGACTAGGGTTTGATTTCTAGTAACTAAGTAATCATTCTCTAGGCTTTATTACTCTGCTAACATATTTCATTTTTCAACAGAGACTTGTTTAAGTTTATTTCAGAACTAGTTCAGAAGTAGGAATTCATGTAATTATATATAATTACTATGATCAACCTAAAGTACCAATAAAGGAACTATGATAGTATAAATTAAATCAACTAAGAACATAATTTAATTAAATCAAAGAATAAACTAACCCTTAAGACCTTTGAAGGTGTGTCACATTAACTATAAACTAAATAGCAAAATCATTCCATTAATTAACAACATCATAATTAAATGAATAGAGGAGGCATCGTGACCATCCATGTGGTCCTTTATCAAATATCTAATCCATATATATGTAAAAGAATCCGCAGTTCTATTTAATCTATCATATACGTATAATCATTAAATAAAATTACACAACTCATCAAACATTACTTATAACAAATGAAACAATACATCATACACAAAAATCGTATCATGTATTAAATTATATCAAGATCAAATCACAAAACCAAATATTACAATGGGGACATGAATCGAATCGTGTGGGAATATAAGCCCAACCCTTTTTATAAATTAAAATACAACACATTACATTAACACCCAAACATAGTCAAACTCTAATGATTTTTGTTTGCATCCAAACTACGGACACGCTATACCTTGAAGTATGCGAGCTACATCAAATCAAACTCAACGATATTAAAATAAACAATAATCTAACCATTATGCTATAGTGAGGTCGTAAAACCCTGGGTTCTGCCCAATGCTGTAAGCACGACCTCAGCCAAATCAATTATTACACAGAGTCCATTTAAAAGTCTCATCACAGCGATGAATGCCATCATGGGATTACAAGACCTGGATTATACAAAATCCACATTATAAATGAAACCCATGAAATCATAACCGTAAATAACCAACTGAAGCTACACACAACATTCACCCAAGCCACGACAATGCCAAATAAAAATACATAGAATAGATATAATAACAAACTAACTCTGTTGACGACTTTATACAACGTTGTTAACCATTCAACCAATTTAAATACTCAATGCACATACCACAATGAAGGCATATGCCTATTATTAAAACCTTGCTAATAAACCATTGACGCAGCATGATTTCCATCCACACACAGTAAGCATGAAAATGATGGCCATTTCATTAAAACACAGAATGTCTACATTATACATGGTAATGACAATCACAGTATCTCCACGTAGTCCCTTTAAAAGGCCAAAATGAAATCCACACAGGTATGCCAATGGGCTATGGCACCTTTGCAAGCAATGGTGCAGCCCATGGCTCAAAAGCCCAAATCCATCTACGATTTACTTAACCCAAAAATTGATTACATAGAGCTTTTGAGAAACATGAGTTTGCTCCACGGCCAAAACCCACACCATTAAATTAAAAACCTATTTCTTTGCTTTACAAAGCCCGAAGGCAAATTCAAACCCCACAGAGAACCCCAACATCAAACGACAAAAAATCACATAGAAAGGTTGAGAGACAACACACATAAGCTTGTTGGAAAGGATTACCTTGCTTATTGCTCACAGTCAAAACCCCGATGGAACTGAAGCCACGCTTCTAATCACCACGGTTCAGCACCTGCAACCAACAAACAAAGACACAAATTAGAAGCATGGCAATGATCAAGCTTCAAAGAAACATGAATTAGCAGGAACAAAAAATCCAAAGCAAAGATCACCTTCCAGGTCTGAAGTTCACCTCCATAACCCTTTCACTAAGAAGAACAAACCCAAAATGACAACGAAAATACCAAACCATCATGAGCCAAGCCTAAGGGAGGGATGCCATGAAAACCAACGTGCATTAATGGCACCAGCTAGTTTCCACCACCAAAACCAAAACCCACTAAGCTATAGTTTGGTAACGTCGATTTAGTATTGGTCTCCATTTCCCTGCAATCGTTAAACCACAGCATATAAGGTCCAAACCATATGTTATATCGCCACTCCAATCATATCAAAAGGTAACACATACAATGTTTATGTTATAGCAAGGCTTAATATATTACAATGTTAAGGTTTAGTGCATAGTCCATGTTTGGTTTGCACTAGCCATAAGCCAAGCCAAAAGACTTATATATTAAATATAATATGTACACCATAGGATGAAGACATAATAACATGTGAACCATAGGCTTAAATCCTTGAGGCTAAAACAATTCAAATAAGCCCTAAGCTTATGCTTAGTGAACATGGCATATGTAATATGCCATGTTAAACATTTGACCCTCATAAAAATCAAAGCCTCCGTCCTTAAGCGAAGATAATAACCTGCAATATGAGATACATAGGAAATGTTAAAAAATAAGTATTACTAAGACGTAAAATGAAGAATTATAAACCATAACAAAGTATGAGTAGTGTACAAGAAATTTAGCGATGATAACTAAATTGACAAAAATAGTATATTACCTGGTTATAATTCTGAGTCGACAAAGAACCAAAGTCAACTAACAGTAGGATTTTTTAGGATCAAGACTTCCAGTACTCTCTAAAAAAGACCCCATCGCAAAGTATGAATTGCATATGAAATAAAATAGGTGCCTTAGTTAGAGAACTAAGTAAGCCCACGAACAAGTAAACACCTTTACATCTCAAACCATCATGGGAGAATGAGTCCCGCCACTCTTCCCACTTTGTTTCCACAAACAAAGTTAAGTTAGGAATTTATAATAACATGTACGACTATGCAGAAAGGACAAAGCACTTAGATCCAGTGATGACACATAAGTGAAAAAAGTGTAAACATAAGACTAAGCAGTAAACAACACTACGACATCGTAAGTAAAATACATTAAAAATAATGAATGAAAGTAAAACAAAGAACGTAAGAACAAATTATGAATAAACAGTGGTACTTGAAGTGTATGATATAGTTCCACAATGTGAATAATGTTCCGTCTTATAGGTAGTTTTTACTAGCCTATAAAAAAAAAAAATTTTGATTTTTGGGGACATTACATCATGAGAGTTACTAAACCATTAAGATGAGTTGGAGGAAGCTCATGAAGGGAAATTCGAACTTAGGAGGCCTCATGAAGTCAATAAAAGGATGACATGAGGGAGGATAATAGATTTTGATAATTTTTTAATTGGTCTTTGGCATTTTTGGAGATCTTTTGCTTGTCCATTGCACGGTGAGTGCACACTTACCTTGCTAGTGAACCAATTTCGAGGGAATTGGACTCCTTTTCAAGTTGGTTAATGGAGAGGCCATTCATAAATATCATGGGAGCTTAATGAAGGAGTTTTATTTTCAGGTTGAAGGTCCCATAGTTAAATTCTCATCTATCTCCCCATTCTCTCATTCATTCTTCTCCATTTCCCCACACTCACAATTCATGGCGCACTTGTTGGAGTGATTCTTACACCTTGATGAAGATGGTTGATGAATAATATTTGATTTATGATTTAAGTCAAAATATTAGAAATATCAGAAATACATGTATGAATTTCTCCTAGATCGAATTTTTCCCAATTTGTGAATTTCTCTAAATTTCCAAACAAGGACATTACAATGAACATCAGAGAGTAACATAATTTTCTTAAATAGTATTTACACATCCTTAGCACAATGAACACTGTAATGAGATATTATCATTGATGAGTGATGCAATGTGAATGACACATTGAACCATAATA
>LPNX010884735.1:0-10533 GCA_001517045.1 Pseudotsuga menziesii | reverse complement strand
TTATGCTTGAGTCTGCATCCCTTTGTCCCTTGGAGCACTGTTGTGTTCTTCCCAAGCTTTCCTTTTGCTTGTGAGCTTGCTATCTAGTGATGGAGGATTAAATTGGTGGAGGCCCAAGTGGGGGTTTCAGTTTCTTCGATTCGCAGATGTGCCGACAAAGGTTGTGTCTTGTAATCTCTGATTTATATTAATAGAAATATCATTTCTAGTCCAATAATGTGTGTTTGAATGAATATTTGATCCATTGGATTATGTCAAATGCTTATACATTATTGATTATATATTCTAGAATAGATCTAACACCATGATATATAGAATGCTTGTATTGTTTACTTGTTGTTGAGGAAGTAATCTATCAATTCAAGCTGAAGTTGGAAAGCTCAACGGGGATCTACTTCAACCATCTGGAATAAGGTACGAGGTCCGATCCTTTAGTGTTAGACATTTAATTTCTATTGCATATTGGAAATGATTGATTTCTGGAGTCAAGCTATTTGTTGTGGTATCCCAAGCCATAGGAATTTCTCTCCGTAACAAGTATGGTGCCCATTCTTCTTTAAAACTAAACATCTAATACAAATATTTATCTATTAATTGTCCTCAACTATTCAATTCAAAGGTGTATGGTTACTTCATGAAAAAGATAACTCATTAAAAAATATAAACAATTACTTGCTTTATCCAATATAATCATTTTAATGCTACTATTATGAAACCATATAAAACCAATATAAATATAATATAGCTCATTATGTCAAGTTGTTATATCAACATAACTTATCAACAATATTAGTATTTAATAGCTTATGTGAAACACATGAATTTCTATTAGTTTAACACTCCTTTAATATTACCATTTCTACCATTGAATATGAAGTATTTTTCATGGAGTTGTAATTTCTCAAACCTAACTCTTTACATATTTCTTCTCATTTATATATTTATTTCTGAACCAATATTTTCATTTACAAATACTATATTATCATAAATCACTTCAATATAGTCCCACATGATGTATTATGTTACATATATATTTACCTAAACAAACAAGGCTTTGGGTACATTCTTTGATAATTCTTAACATAATACTCTTTTCAAATATAATTCAAGTATTTTTAAGTACAAGGGCCAAATCAACCGACTATGAAATTATTACAACGATTCATGAAAGTAGGAATATTTCTTCTTCTATCTATAGCAAAAGTTTACTTACTTATAAATGTGATACGTTTTTGGTCACACATAACAAGCTAATTCATATTCTCTTGAAAATCTATGATTAACTACTCATTTAAATATGCATTCCAACTTTCCTTTGTAATATGGAACTATAATATTAAGAATGAGAATTAAAGGAATACATAAACATAAATAAGAACATTCATAATTAAACAAAAGGTCATCCAATCATTCATACTAACTAATTTAACTTAAGATAATAACAATATATCATTACACTATTGAACATTTTCAATTGACATCTAGGAATACTTAGCTTCACCTCACAACTAAAGGCTTGACTGCAATGCTCCACCCAATCTTCTAGATTTTTATTTGGTGTATATTCCTTCAACCGAGAGGCCACCCTTGACGTGGGAAATCAATCCACTAGGTAAAATATTCACTTCTCCAATAGATCTCTATATCTCTTATAACTTATGAGGCTATGTCTTTGTCCAAGCACACACATACAAACACAAACACACATCCTACTTAGAATATACTTAATTTACTTTTAACTCTATGGTATTGGGATACAACCTTCCATCATTTTACACGAAATTGTTATATATATGACTACACAATATTAAGTTCATTTAGTCAAGAAAGATTTGTTCCTTTGTCTTTCCAAAGTAAAACTCTTAGAGGAAGACTCAAAAGTATGATGAACTCTTTACTCATAAAGACTAGCAATAAAAGTAAGAACATTGGAGTTCGTGGCTTCTAATAGAAACTTGGTGCCTAAAAGTAAATAGAAGCATAAAACTCAATGTACATACATATAAAGATTCGAAAATCAATGCAGAGTATATAAACATGATCCAAAATCTAATGCAATCAAACGCTAAGGGGTTGTGCCCTTCTTCAGCTATTCACCAATCAAGTTAATAAGTATACATGTAAACCAAACACGAGATAAAGGAACTCTTCTCCAACTATTCACCAAGCAATAAAATAATACGATTAATTAAGCAAGACGACGAATAACCATCCTCTAAATAGCTCGCACACTAGCGTGCGTTATGTGTGCATTCAAATATTGACATGGGAGGGATTTGGGGCTGCTCCCTTCTTCAATATAGGTCGCATGCTAGCATATATATACATTTAATTATTAAACAAGGAAGGAGGTACGTTGCGCCCTTTCCGAGTAATTCACTTGCTAGTATACACTAAACATTATATACATCAAACAACGAATGAAAGTAGGTGTGCCTTCAAGATTACACGTTTCCACCATTGCAAGCAACCTTGATATAAGATATATGTGTAATAACATCAAATGGGAGGTGTGTCCTCCCAAGAGGATCACGGTCCTCGAGTTTGCAAATAGTATATTATATATAAAAACAATTTACAAGGGAAAAATAGCTACGTCATACCCAAACGACCTCCCTCACATTGTTAAAGCAATAAGTAGATTATATATAAATAATTTCCAAGGAAGAGTGGGATGCATCCTACCCAAAAAAATAAAACAAACCTCAAGCAATAAATACATTATATATAAATAATTTGCAAGGAATAGTGGGATGTATCCTTCCCAAAGGACCTCCCAAGTATTTGTTCAAGCAATATATATATAGTTGGACACAATGGCCATACTGAGACAAGGGTGATTTAGTGTGAGAGCAATTATAAACTTTTTACCTTCTTTTAATCAATCAAAGTATACAATTCATTATATCGTCAATTGCATAATCAAATTCATCTTGAGTCATAAGCAAAACATCACATCAAAAGAGACGCAAGAATATATGTAATTTTGATCTTTATTTATTGTACATGGAAGACTACAATCTTCTTGATTACAATTAGAACCAACTAATGAAAAGAGTATTGACTCAATGAAAAGAACACCAACTCTTGGTCTTCTGCTCAATACTGTTGGTATTCTGCTCATCACTACTCCAACACTCTTCTTAATCTATTTTCAAGTATCTATGCACATCAACCATCAATCAAAGTTGGTCGACCTTTTCTTTTCACTATTTGCTGCTCATCAACACTATTGGTCTAGTATTGCTTGGTCGATCAACTCATCAACAACTGCTCTCACTAATCATCAGCTCTACTGCTCAAGGATCATACCAATCATATTGAGTTTTCTCTTAATATCATCTTGATCAGAATTCAAACGTGTATACTATAGCATACTTTGCACTGACTGTAAAGAGATCATTGAAGTTAAATGGTTGCTGGGTGAATTTTGATGTTTGCTGAGTCTCCTTTCACTAGTGGAAAATGAGAGATTAGTGACCAGGAGAACAAAAGTTTTGGTCACCACAATTTTTTTCAAGGGATAAATGACCAAAATTGATAAATTTAAGTGAGTTAACTAAAAAAGACCAAGATAAATGACCAATTTTGGTCACTGGATAAAAATCAATTGAAAACGATCAAGATAAATGACCAATTTTGGTCACTGGATAAAAACCAATTGAAAACGACCAAGATAAATGACCAAATTTGGTCACGGGATATTTAGACTAAAAATGACCACATGACAATTGGTCATTTATTTGGTCATTTTTTATTCTTGCGATCTTCTTATCACTCATAATTAATTAATTATGATTAATAACCAATGTAATTGCAAGGCATTCTTTGAAGGTGAAGTCCATAATTTTAGGTCTTCTTCGTGATTATCATTCCTTTACATCACATTAATTGTTTTCATTAAATAACTTAAATTCCAGCTACGTCTAAGTAGTTTTTTTGATATAATGAAGTGTGCTCCAACTTGAAAATAATTACAATAAAATAGTTAATGTTTATATATTGTTACTCATGAAGTGTAAAATTTGTGATATTACACATATGACTACTTAATTAAGGAGTAAACTAGTGAATCGACCATTTGCACCGATCGGACCGCGTCAACCTGGCTTGCGTGAGCGGTCACGTCCGATGTTGCTAGTTGTCCGATCGATGCAAATGGTCGGGCAAATAGGTCCCGACCTTAATTAATGTGTTTAAAATAAGTTTCATTAAAAATATATCATTTTTTTCATGTAGAAATTAATTAAGAGTATTCAATTGTTTAAAATTGTAAAAATTTGAAAGAACAATATTTTTTTGCATTTTTTTGATTAAAATATTTAAGAAACTTTTATTTGTCAATTGAGATACAATTATTTATATTGTCTTTCATTTGTCAAAAGCAATATAAATAATTGAAATTAAAACCCCTTGCAAATATGCAAGTTATGTATATAAACCTACCACATGATATAGCTTTACTAACACATAGATTTACTATTTATGCCCTTTTAATTGAAATTAAAACCCCTTGCAAATACCTGGGTATGAACCTACCACACATAACTTTACAATTTATTCCCACACACATGCAACTAATGAAACTTTACACACTTCTTGCTCAGGCCTTTAAGTTAGACTTGGTTAACATATTTAATTGGTTGGTTGCTAATCTAATTTAAGAGCAGGTTGTCACAATAGCTTGAACAAAACTTCCATGATAAAGGTTTATTTTTTCAACAATTTTTTTTTCTTGATAATTTATGTAAAATGATTTGGCAAAGTTATTATTTATTTGGAAAAAAAACAAGTGAATTATTTTTGGTTTATTTCATTTGAATTGTGTTTTCTTTAAAAATTAAGATACAACATGAAAAAAATATTATAAGATATATATTGCATCTATGGTATGGATAAAAGGGAAGAAGATAAATATTAATATTGCATCTATAGGATGGATAAAGTGAAGAAGATGAATATTAAACCACATAAACAAACAAGTTACAACCGAAAAATAAAGAAGTGATAGCTGTCACTTTCGTTTTGGCCAAGATAATTTGGAATATGATATAATTAAAAGGTATGAAGTATTCACTTCTTTCCTCTTTTGAGTCGAGCCCCTTCAGAGTTGATCACCGCCAACATGATGAAGAGCGAGCTGCGTGGGGAAAATAGAGGGTTCGTTTGGTGGTTTCACTTTCTTTCCCCATTTAGTCGAGCCCTTCCAATTTGATCACTGCCGACATGATGAAGAGCGAGCTGCGTGGGGAAAATAGAGGGTTCGTTTGGTGGTTTCACTTTCTTTCCCCATTTAGTCGAGCCCTTCCAATTTGATCACTGCCGACATGATGAAGAGCGAGCGGCTTGGGGAAGAATAGAGGGTTCATACGGTGGTTTCCATATCGGACAGCTTGTCCTGGAGTTTATTCTAGTAATTGTTGTGATAATTCGCGGGAGATTTTGTTATTACAGAAATAGAATGTTGATGTTGGTTAATTGGCGGGAGGGGAGTGATATTGCTTGGGTTAATATATATCCACGAGTGATAGCCTCTGCAATGGAGATGAAGAGGGCATCAGACCAGATGTGGAGGCTTTTGAAGAGGCGCGCAAGGACATCCTTAGTTGCAGAGCTGAAATCCTCGGGTTCTTTCCAGGTAAGCCAAATTCTTCAGATATTTTTGCATCTAGTGTTAAAGTGTTAGGGATTAATTGTTAAAAAATCTTCTGATATTTTTGCATCTAGTGTTAAAATGTTAGGGATTAATTGTTAAAAATTTTATGGATACTCTCCAAGTATGCAAAAGCCTCAAATTGTCAAATTCCTCACCTGTAACTTATGTTGTGCCTGTAACTTCTGTTGTGCCTCATGGAGGCTTTGTCTACTGCTGTTGCTTCTGTGTACTTTTACATACTAAATGGGTTTTCCTCTGAAATAAAAGACAGTTTTATTAAAGATGTTTCAGAACTTCTAAAAGTGAATTTTAACAGTATACATAGAACCTAAACTCAATCTAGAAGAAGCAGAGAAGGCCCTCTATACTCAAGCTAAAAGAAGAAATTCAGTGAACGGCTTCTATGTGCTGTTTTAAAATTTATGGTTTCTATTCATTTTGTGACTGGATGGCTGGCTTCTGTGAATGGCACACACGTGAGCCCCATTTTCCCATCGATTGAAATAAGGGCTTCAAAGGGCTATTTAATTGTTAGTATGTATTCCCTAACTTTTAGTGGCAGAGTTATGAATTCAGGGATGTAGTTAGTTAATGTATGAGCCTCCATCGTTCTAGGGTAAAGATTAGGTGCAGTTTATATAGATCTCCGCAGTTGGTGCCCACAAATTACTTAATTGTATTGTATCGGATCTTCCTTTGCTTTTCCTACAACTAACTCATTGGCTGGATCAACAGCGTAATCAACGGTGAAATCTACTGGAATGACTAAGGCTGGTAGCTTGTAGGTGTTGCTGCCTATGGATTTGGATATTCATATTCCTCTTATCTATATGTTGGATTCTAGCATTTCTATTCCTTTAATATATGCTATTGAAATTGGTGCTTCAACTGGTATATATGATTTTCCCCCTTTGCAAAAGCTGGTGCGTATAGGTAAAGGGATTATTAGACTGGCAGTAGCCCTCATCATTAGCAGGGCATAGTGCCCATTTTATATATACCGAGCCTATAAGGGAGAATACTGAGGCTAAACGTAGATAAACCACTGCCCTAACTAGAACCCTTGACTCCTACAGAATCCACTACTCACAACAACTCTTGTTTTTTATTATGAGACCGGGACTCCTTTACTTGCACACTACGTACTGGCAGTGCTACAGGATCAATTACTAGGACTGGCTCTTTGAAGACTGTTGGGATTTGTGCTCAATGATCTACTTTTGACTATGTTTTATACGTGTCTATCTCTGTATCTATTGATGATATATTGGCTATCTTACTAAGATCCTCACTCACTCAACTATTAGCTTTATCTAATAAACACTAATAATAAAACCGTAGTCAGCTCTATATAACTATGCTACTTACTCTGTTAGAGGTGCTTTAGGTCCCTTCACTGCCAATAACATAAATAACTATGAAAACCCTACCACTTATGAGTCCAATCCCAGAACAACAATGGGATCTACGGAACATTATAGCAATCAGCCATGCACTCCAACTCGGAACGGGAAGCACAACACGCCTTGAACCAATGCAGTTTTGAATGCAAATAAGAGAGACGAGGTCTAAGTGGATATTACAGAATATCCACCGCTAATATTGACAATTTGTATTCAGATCTGACTCTGCTTAGGGTTCTGCTTCTCCTGATGTTGGCAACTGCTCTTATTTCTGCTAATATTTAAGGTTTGGAACTTTAGTTTTCCCTTGACACCTTTGAAAACCTTGAGGCTTGTAGTAAGTAACCATAGATAACAAATTTGATCACAATTGTCATCACAAGAACATAGCAGTTCACTATTTCTTAGATGATAGAATAATACTTTTGAGGCAACCATTATGTGCCGAGACAATTTCTTTTTGTTTGGACACTAGTCTTTAGCTTGGAGTTAATCACTCCATTTATTCAATGAAGAACACCCATGGCTCAATTTCTTTAGTTCAATATCACGTAGATGTTGCTAAATGCTATAGGAAGCAAAGCCTTATTCATTATATTTCTCTGGACTATGACAAGTGGCTTCAATACCTTGATGTTTGATGAAGAATCCGTCCACCAACCTGATCTGGAACAAGGATGAGAATGGCCTGCTACAGGGTCTTGACCAGATCAAGAATTTGTTGCTAAGCCTAGATATTTTTATTTCACTTGGGTGACTCTAAACTGCTAATAGAAACCCCTGAGATGTTGTTTCATAGATGAGACCTGCGATAACATATGTTTGATACCCCTGGGGGATCAAAACAAGTGATGATGTGCATCTATTTGCCCAAAATTACTTATGTCGTTGTCACATGCAATGTTGTTGGTATAGAATATAATTCTGAGGTTGATCTTTAAGTATACCAAAGCCTCCTAAGAGGGTCTGAAAATGTTATTTTTACCAGTCTTACCCCTTGCTATGAACATAGGTTTTTTTTATAATAATATGCTGATAAATCATGTTAGGAGTTCTTCAAAATTTTGTCCCAAAGCTTTATTTATGACTGCTTACTATTTTTTAGGGCCTAAGCATGCTGAATAGTGCTCAGATAGCCGAGAGAAAACCCAAGTGACCACCCTTGCAAAACTGGGGTAATAGATGCCATGCATTTTTATGGTCCATGTAAGGCAATATATGTGATTTCTCTCCCTCTATTATGAATTAAAATGGTCATGACTATAATATGACTGCTTACTGCATTTTGATGGTGTAAGTATGCTATGACTGTAATAGGTGAGGATATGTTTTTAATTTATTTATTAAGGGTCTATGAGAATTATATATCTCTATTATTAAGACTTCATTAGTCTAAAATTACAAAATTGAGACTTTTTTTAAAGATACAATACATTACGTAATATGTTGATACTCTAGAAAGGTTGTAGCCAATAGGCCAAAGGAGATTAAAAAGCAATATTTTCTCATGCTATTTAATTAACTAATACCTAGTTGGTTTCAACCACCTTTTTTCAATTAGCAATTTATGCCCTTAATTTTGAATCTTACCTATTCTGTGTATCCAAATTCATGGTAATCAGTTCCAGTTAGTTATGAAAATTATATAGTCCACATGATTGATTGCTTGGAGTTAATCACTCCATTTATTCAATGAAGAACACTCGTGGCTCAATTTCTTTAGTTCAATATCACGTAGCTGTTGCTAAATTCTATAGGAAGCAAAGCCTTATTCCTTTTATTTCTCTAGACTATGACAAGTGGATTCAATACCTTGATGTTTGATGAAGAATATGTCCACCAACATGATCTGGAACAAGGATGAGAATGGCCTGCTACAGGGTCTTGACCAGATCAAGAATTTGTTGCTAAGCCTAGCTATTTTTATTTCACTTGGGTGACTGTAAACCGCTCATAGAAACCCCTGAGATGTTGTTTCATAGATGAGACCTGCGATAACATATGTTTGATACCCTTGGGGGTTCAAAACAAGTGATGATGTGCATCTATTTGCCCAAAATTACCTATGTCATTTTCACATGCAATGTTGTTAGTATAGAATATAATTCTGAGGTTGATCTTTAAGTATACCAAAGCCTCCTAAGAGGGTCTGAAAATGTTATTTTTACCAGTCTTACCCCTTGCTATGAACATAAGTTTTTTTTATAATAATATGCTTATAAATCATGTTTAGAGTTCTTCAAAATTTTGTCCTAAAGCTTTATTTATGACTGCTTACTATTTTTTAGGGCCTAAGCATGCTCAATAGTGCTCAGATAGCCCAGAGAAAACCCAAGTGACCACGCTTGCAAAACTGGGGTAATAGATGCCATGCATTTTTATGGTCCAGGTAAGGCAATATATGTGATTCCTCTCCCTCTATTATGAATTAAAATGGTCATGACTATAATATGAATCCTTACTGCTTTTTGATGTTGTAAGCATGCTATGACTGTAATAGGTGAGGATATGTTTTTAATTTATTTATTAAGGGTCTATGACAATTATATATCTCTATTATTAAGACTTCATTAGACTAAAATTACAAAATTGAGACTTTTTTTAAAGATACAATACATTACGTAATATGTTGATACTCTAGAAAGGTTGTAGCCAATAGGCCAAAGGAGATTAAAAAACAATATTTTCTCATGCTATTTAATTAACTAATACCTAGTTGGTTTCAACCACCTTTTTTCAATTAGCAATTTATGCCCTTAATTTTGAAGCTTACCTATTCTGTGTATCCAAAGTCACGGTAATCAGTTCCAGTTATTTATGAAAATTATATAGTCCACATGATTGATTGCTTGGAGTTAATCACTCCATTTATTCAATGAAGAACACTCGTGGCTCAATTTCTTTAGTTCAATATCACATAGTTG
Source organism: Pseudotsuga menziesii (assembly GCA_001517045.1). NCBI lineage: Eukaryota > Viridiplantae > Streptophyta > Pinopsida > Pinales > Pinaceae > Pseudotsuga > Pseudotsuga menziesii. The sequence continues at coordinate 550 of LPNX010884735.1, read as the reverse complement.
TTGCTAAATGCTATAGGAAGCAAAGCCTTATTCCTTTTATTTCTTTGGACTGTGGCAAGTGGCTTCAATACCTTGATGTTTGATGAAGAATCTATCCACCAACCTGATCTGGAACAAGGATGAGAATGGCCTGCTACAGGGTCTTGACTGGATCAAGAATTTGTTGTTAACACTACTACATTTCGACCAAAAATCCGACAGCCGTCATGTCGGATTTTTGACACTTCCCTGTTGCATGTACGACACTTTGGTTTTTTTATAAGCATCGGAAACTTGTCATCGGTTATCCAACACCTAAGTAACCGTTGGTTGAATGTACAGCATCGGTTATCAGACACTTATTAAGCGACGGTGACAAAAATTTTTAACAACATTTACACCTACCGGCGTCGCTTAACCGACACCTCCAGGACATATGCATCGCTTAACCAACAGATCCAGGCATCGCTTAAGCGACGGTAATGTATTTTTAAAATACACAGGCGTCGCTTAACCGACACCTATAGGCGTCGGTTAAGCGACGCCTGTGTATTTTTTTTATTTTAAATAT
>LPNX010884715.1:2886-13895 GCA_001517045.1 Pseudotsuga menziesii | reverse complement strand
GCTATTAATTACCCAGACTGATAGCCATGAAAGGGGGGAGTGCGTTATAGAATTTCCAGATGGTGAGTCATGGATTATTAAGTCGTTATAGGGTTTCTTTAGGGGGGGAGGGAGCTCAGCGAGCAAGGGAAGGAGGCTCAGGATCTCCACTCATGCACTAAGGGATATATGCTCGGAAAAAAATCCAGATTGGCATTTGAGAGAGGGATCTGTATTTGTATGTTCGACTCTCTACCTGGATCGCTAGATGATCTAGGATGCAGAGTTCATGGAAAAAGGAGGAGAATGCGTGGAATTTTGCTGCGCAGTGAATTTATGTGTTCAAAAAAGTAGAACAGGCCACAGAAAATAGGATAGCGAAGACTTTATTTGGCAGAGGCATTCTTAAAATCATTTTTGGGTTTCCTTGGATTAAATCGCAAAGGAATCAGCCAAAAGGAGTGACTTCCAAAAAGGTACAAGTCGTTGTATGGGTTGCGTTTTGAATCTAGTAGTTGCAAAGCTTACTCTTGGATTTTTCCTTTATAGTAAGGAGCCAACTACTTATGTAACCTAATGCCTGGCTGTGTTTTATGGGGATCTCTATCGCTGAAGTTTTTTGCCAAGTTTATCTGCATTTTGCTTCACCTACCGATCCTCCTTTTCCAATCCCATATTATGCATAGGTATTCCTGGCTTTAGGGTTATGGATCGCAGCTCCTATGACTGTGTTTTGACCACACCTTCAAATCTAGGTGGTATACCCAGAGTTTGGTAAGGTGACTTGTAAGGTAGGATGCTAGCGAAACTCATACCTGTAAGCATTCCCAGGTGGGCACTAGGTAGTGCATTCTAAGCCTTCTTTAAAAAAATCAATGGATTCCCAAAGTCAGTTAGATGACTTCCTCTGTGCATTGGAAAACCTCGGCCATTTGTATTATGATGGATCAGATTGGTTGGTACGCACACCTTGGTCACTAGATCGATTTGCTTCTGTGTGATATAATACCCTTTGACAGGTTATAGGTCTGCGAAGTGAACTGGTTCTAATTACGATTTGATTCTGTAGTTTATCCTTGCTGTGATTGCCCCTTAGGAAATTGATCCCTGAATCCTTTTATGCGTTTTGGATCACATGTATGTTGGTTGCTCACTTTGATGAGCTATAATGGCATGCTTAAATGTTCTCCAATTGTGGTGAGGTTCCCATGCTGCCTTAGTAATTGAAGTGTAGAAAATGGAGATGATCTAGTCTAGTTGTGAGTGTTTTTTTTTGCTGGTTTTTATTCGCAGTCCTTAACGTTAAAGGTCTCAGACCTTAACAGCAACATGTAAAGAGTAATAGCAAATTAGTCGGTTGATTTTGTGAGAGATATCATCTTAGCACATGTAGGTATGACTTTATTTCCTGCATATGACCGGTGATGTATAAATATCTCATAAACATCTAGGTATAAGCAACAGGTAATATCGTTGGATGTATTGATTGCACATTTTGGGGATAAGAAGTAAAAAAAAAATTATTAACCCATCTAATACACGGTTATTCCGCATAAATCCAGGTATGCTTTTGCTTAGGTATGTCAGTCTTACTATCCATGCATAGGATCTAAGACATTACATATCTCAGCATGGTAGGTATTATAAAAAGGGCCACATGATCTGGTTTCATGGGAGCCGGGTTCTCTTTTGAGTTGAACATGTAGTTCATTTCATAAAATAGACTAGTGCTTAGCAATTGAGAAAGTATAGTGTATGCTTCATGACTATTAACGGGACTGTGATTAAGCCTTAGCGTGCTTTAAAAATATTCAATAGAATGAAATGATGAGATTTTATAAAATCGCTATAACATTGCAATAGCCCAGAACTGCTTCCTTGAGAGAGTTTTAGCATGAAGAAGGTAATCAACAAGATTGTTGCTAGTTGTAACCTCTTATTTTGAATGAATAGCACGTGATGTGCTGGTTTGGTGGATGTAGCTTTGAGTTTGGGGTGAACCACGTATTTTGGTGTCCCTTTGGTTCTTTTTTCCTATTTGTTTATTTTTCCCTGTATTGTTCTGAGTATTTATATTAGATTAATTGTTTTATAAATCATCACCCAAGGAAAAGTAGATGACAATTTATATTGTTTTTAAAAGTGCTATGATGAGGTAATAATTGCAAATCATGAATGATTGTAGAATTTTGAGAACCTCAATCAATCACATTTAGAGATTGTCATCAACAGAGTTAGTATGTCGTGGCTTTAAGAATGAGTAAAAGATATGCCATGAATAGAAGTTGAAGTATGAGTCTTTTCTTTCATTAAAAAAGGCGTAGTCGTTAAATACAACACCTTTGCTTAAGAAGACAGGAATTTCATAACTCTGCACCATTGATGATAGACTTATTATGGTGTTGCTCCTGACATATTTTCATGGTATGTTATCTTATGTGATCATGATGTATTGGATCTATGTATTCTTGATGTGTTCTATCTAATGCACTTCTATGTACTTAACGTATATGTTTCTAATGTTGGATAAATATCGACCGCTTGCACATGAGTAATCCAAATGCAAGGTCCCTATTTCACATTTATGACATGTTACACAGTATAATGTGGTAAATGGTTAATGTCATTGTTTAAGACCCCTTCCTGATTGTTAATGGCTATGAAACTTGGATCCTAGGAAGAATTCCAGGGCTAAATTTATTACCTTTAACATAGTTGTTTTCGAAATAAGAAGCTTCCTCCTATGACCAACACCCTTCCGACAATGGCTTCATTTTCCGACCCAATTATAATACTCATAAAGCCTTAAGGGTAAGGCCTGAGTTGACTGCTGATGAGGACAAAGGAAAAAAAATAATAATAATAATAGTTACAAGGTTTTGGTGATAGAGGGATGCTACATCCTGTATGTTGTGATTATTAACAAGGTTGTAGGTACGCCTAGATTCATTAACACGGTTTCTTAAAATTCTCAAAAGGAATCAAGCTTATTATCTATGGGATGTGACATCCATAATATTAGTCGAAGGTAAATAGAGATGAAAGTATGGTCAAAAGAACATTAGATTATGATATCCAATGACAGGTCATTTTCCACACCTAAGTATTTCATATTTAAGGGATTACGAAATCATGTGAGTACTAAAAGGTACAATATGCATGTTGGTTTGTATAAAAGTCTTAGTAATTGAATGTAAAATTGCATGATTGGTTTTTTGATGAAAAGGATGAATGCAATTCATCGAATATATAGTTGAAATTTTGAATTTAATTAGGCATGCTTCATTAGAGTTCCTTGTAAAATATACCACTAACAGGATTGACTCATTCATCAGTTAACAGTTGAGGCAAAAACCTTACCCTTTTCACACTTAATGGCATTAAGGTAAAAGGGGTATGTTACACATTCCAAACTCCTATGAGCTTTAGCTGATAAAAGATAGTGATAAAATTTCATCTGATAAGAAATGCACTTCACAGGATGCATACGGTATGCCTTATGGTTGAGTTCTGTGCTTGTGTAGATGAAGTGGATTTAGGGTTTTCGCAGTAGAGTAGAGGGATAAAATTCAATGCCTACGTCGTGGATACCGAAGATATTGAGGAGAGAGAGAAAATGAAATATCTTGTTAGATCCCTGAGTCAAGTATGTGCAGTGCTAGGAACTCAATGGGGTGATGAGGGAAAGGGAAATATTGTCGACATTTTAGCACAATGCTATGATATTATGGTGCATTGTGAGGGAGGGGTAAATGTTGGTCACACAATATACAATAATGAGGAAAATAATTTTGTACTGGATTTCTCAATTGAACCAAGGAACATAAATATGAGGATTGCAAAGAAGACCATGAAAATGGAATACATAATGGAATATCATATGGAGAAATTTAGTTATTTAGTGGAGATTTTATTTAGCACCTTCAAATTGAAATATGGATGGTATTCCACTTAAATGACATCTGCTGCAACTTCTTGAGTATTACAAATAGTGACAACTTCCCACACAAATAAAGGTATCATTTCTTTACACTCACAACCCCCTTTCAGATTAAATGACCATTTCCCCTTTTCAACATGAGTTGGATGGAATGGGAAATGAGGGGATTGGGAAAACAAATAATTTGACAAGGATGTTGATGTACCTTGGTGACCCAATCAGCAAACTCATTTGCACTTTGCACAGTTCCAGAGAGAAATACGAATTAAAATATTTTCACATGCTTCAGAAAGTCTTCACGGGATTAGGGTTTTCACTAAAAGGAGTCTTCAACTCTCACACACAAAACAATGAACAATGCCGCTCCTTCATTTTGGGGATGAGAGGCAGGAGGAGGCCATGTTCATCAAGGAGAGGGGTAAGACTCTTGAGGGTGAGTGTGTTGGAGGGTAGGCGCAACAGAGATGGAGGATATGCAATAATGGACAAGGATATGGGGTGGAGTAAGGTATTCGCAGCGATGATGGAGGCGTAGATGATGGAGAGAAAATTATGGAGAGAAGATGATGGAGAGAAGATGAAAAATGATGGAGGTGCAAATGATGGAGGGTGTGTTAGTAGAAGCATGCCTAAAAGCAACAAAAAAGTGGAGAAAATATTGGTAGTGTGTTGGAAGGAGGGAATGTGTGGAGCAATGAAAATGGTATGCAAAAAATGGGGATTAGAGGACAGTAAATTCTTTAGCTGTGAAAGGTTTTCAAAATTAGCATTAGGGCCATATCACAACCATGGGGAGGGGCACGATGGAAAATTGGAAGAAAAAACTAGAAGCAGAAAAAAAAATAGAGAACTACAAGAAATAGGTTTTAAGAAAAGTGAGCATTAGATAGCGAAAGAAAGAAAAATAAATTAATTAATATCTAGGTATAGGAGCGAACTACTCTGATTCCAATTGATTTGTTGTTCACGGTGAGATCTAGTAGCAAAGATCGAAGATGAGTCTAGGAGAGCCTCACCTCTCAATGGAGAAACCTAAAAGAACACTCAGAACCAAAACAATATTCATAAAACCTTAAAACATGTAATACACTAGAGTGGCACAAGAAAATTTGAATGCTTCATTAGGAGGTTGGATGCGTTTTCATAACAATTACAAAGGGATCTCATTGATGAGGCCAAAACATACACAATAAATGCTGCTCATTATTTATACTAATATCTAATATATCTACTTAATACATTACCAAATACATAATGGGGAGTGTGGGCCTCCCATACATCCCATGGATACACTTGATATTCTTATTGTTGATACAATGTGCAATACGTTTGGTGTTTTGTCCTGCCTTGTCTAGATGCATTCTTGGTGAATTTTGGTTTCTGTCTGCGTGTTTGATTTAAAGAGGGATGTGCATGCATTTTGATTCCTACCTATCCTAAACACATTGCATACCTATAGGAAGAGACCCGTGATGCATCTCCAAATTTTGGGGCTATGTCATAACGTCTACACTTTAGGAGAATTCGATCTTTGATCCATGGTATTTTCCCATTGGGAATCTATTATATATGTGACTTGCTCTCGATAGGGGAATTTTGGTTTGAGTTTCTAGATGTGAAGGGAGATTGAATGCATTGGAATTATTCCTATTGTGAATGTGTTCCCAATTTGTATGTGGTATTGTATTTTCATGTATGTCTATGTTGTTGATGTATTTGTAATTTCGGAATGTATTCATCTATATATCTTATGTATTGTACCCCGATGTTTATTTTGCGATGTGTCTATAATGTAATTGAGTCATGTCATTCCCCCATGTTCTGATTAGGAAGTTTCTATAATGTAAACAAGTCATGTCAAGTCATTGTGGGTAACCCTCCTATTGGTCAAGGGTTAAAGTCCTCGCAACTGTGGGGCCCCAGGGTTAATAGACTATCCTAGTGAAGTCAAGCCTAGGTGAGTCATTGTAAGTTAGGGAAATAGTCCCCACCATCTAAGTCAAGGTTAACCCTCCTTGTTGAGTAGAGGGAAAAGTCCCCACAAGTTGTGGGGCACTAGGGTTATTAGACACTCCTAGAGATGTCAGCTCTAGTAAGTAATTGTTAACTGAGGCTAACATGTTGGAGTGGGTTTCAAGTGAACGAAAGAATATAAAAAGAGTGAGGATATCTATTGATCACACACACATTCACTCACTGGGGCGCATGAGTGAGAGAGGAGAAGCTATCTCATTGTGAGAGAGAGAGACCAAAGCTGTGGAGATCATCTTTATGTTTTCAAGTTTTACTACTACCATTGGTTCTCATTCTATCTATGAGGAAGTTGCGGGGTTTTATCCTTTATGGTTTCCTTGGGGAAAATTCTTTGTGTCTCTTGTCTCTTGTGTTTATTTCTGTGCATGTTATTCTCTCACTTAAAGATCCTAAGATAATGCTAGGATTGAATGATAAAAATCAAACATGGTATCAGAGCTAACCTGAGAAGAAGACTTTGTGCAGCTACAAAAGATATGGATTCTTATTTTTTGGGTCTCTCTCAACAATCCATCAGCAAAAGTATGCTAGGATGACTCTCCATTGAAGGGCACATCTTTCTATCGAAGCGGCATTCGATTCCAAGCATTTTCAGTTTTTGGTGCTAAAATTAGGGCTTTCTATAGAAGAGGAATTATTGAGTGAGCCAGGCATAGGATTTATATCCTCATCAAAATCAAAGTTTAGAGACATTTTTCAATATTTTTGATCGGGCGAAACTCCAGGAAAGTCAAAACCTAGTTTGACCCAGAGCTAGAAAAACCCCTGAATACTAAAACTACCAAGTTTTGGTACATTCGGTATATCCCAATATTGACGAAGTCTCAGGAGCTGAAAATTGCAGAGGCAAAATATAAAATATTTATTTACACTATTTCCAAAATTCCACCTCATCTTCACTATATTATAGGAGATATGATCCCTCCAAGTTAGGGTTCTAGTCTCTTCCAAGATTCATCCCTAAACAGGACACCTGGGGAGAATTGTTATATCTTGGGCTCCAAAGGTCCAAATGAAATTTATGAAGATGTTCTAGAAATTAAATGGACTATAATTTCCTGTGGTCCAATATTTAGACTCATAAGATCAACCAGTGACACATGGAAGTCTGTACAACTTTGCTGTTCTGAATAGTCCTTTAACATGTCACCTTGGAAAAACAATCATAAGTCCCAATTGGTAAAACCAATTTTGATGAAACCTATGGTGTTGAATTAGGGATAGGTCAGGATACCTTTCTACAAATTTTTATACATAGAGGAGTATCAATTTCATATATACCATAGAACAGTAAAAGGAAATTCTACAAAAGAAATTGGAAAACTAAGGCTTCTTGTTCCATGAGTTTTCCTCCATTGTTTTCAGAAAAAAGAATTTATTAGAAAACTTTCCTTGAAGAGATCTATCCTTCTATCGAATCAGATCTAAAATATTCCAATTTTTGAAAATTAGGGTTTCTCTGACAAACCCTAGATCAGCTAGCTCCGGAACCAGGACGAACACCTCAAATCGGTAAGATCTAACATTAGAGGAAATTTCAACTCAAAATGGACCTTTTAACTTTGATTCAAATTCCATGCCATCATGTGTTATCCAATGAAATTGCTTTATATCTAAAATACCGTATAGTTCTTAAACACTTTTTTAATATAAATTTGGGGATAGGTATCATAAAAAAGCTACTCTTTTTGTTTGTATTTTCGACATATCTCCTCGTGTTTTTACTCAAATTTTGATCGGGAGAGCTTGTTGGATGTGGATTTAAGTTCTGCATCCAATGAGTACCCACTTGGCATACTTTTTATGGATCCCGCTACCCCAAAAACAAGAAATGCTTGAAAAAATGGAATGATGACATCATCATTCCATTTTTTCAAGTATTTCTTGTTTTTGCGGTAGAGGGGTCTATCAAAAGTATGATGGGTGGGTACTGGTTGGATGAGGCATTTAATTCTGCATCGAAAGAGCTCTCCTGATTGAAATTTGAGTAAAAACATGGGGAGATATGTCAAAAATACAAACAAAAAAGTAGTTTTTTTCTTTTCTTTCTCCAAAATTAATAAATATTATTTTATTATTTTAACTATTATTTTATTAATTCTTTTTAGGAGGCCCATGTTGAGTTGAAATTTCCTCTAAAAATGAAGTTGAAAACTTCCAAGCATGGAAGCATATGATCTCCCTAAATAAAATGAATTGGACACCTACACAAGTAGAGAGGTTCCAGTTCCAGAGGGAGATGAGGCTAGAAGCCTTACACAAGAAGAACTTAGTCAAGGCTAAGAAGATCATTGTTGATTCAATCACGGATCAAATTGTACCATAAGTGTCTTTACTAAAAACATCGAAGATGTTTGATTCCTTTACCAATCTATTTCAAGGGAAGAACATAAATCAGAAGATGGCTTTGAGAAAACAGTTGAAGAATGTGAAGATCCAGGATGCATAACAACTTGAGGCGGTAGAAGAAGAAATGGAGAATGCAGAAGTAGTGATAGCCATCTTGAATGGCCTCCCAAGATCATGAATTCATTCATGCGAGGAATGTGTGCCAGAAGGAAGTGATTAACTTTAGCAGACTCTTGGAAGAAGAAGAAGCTCGACTCATAAGAAGAGAAGAGAATATGGGAGAAACTAAAGATCAATCTCTCACCATCCAAAGAAGATCCCTCAAGTGATGAGGAATATGAAAGAATCAACTCCTAAAAAAAATCTTATCCAAGTTATCATTTGGATAAGAAATGATGCTATTATGAATGAATAAGGTGATAAAGCTGAAGGCTCAAGAAGGAGTCTACCCACAAAACAAATAAAAATAAGTATTCAAATGTCATTTCATGATACTGTTTTGTTATGCATTTGTTTATATTCAGTTGATGTATTATGCATGATAGGATTTTTGCATTAATGGTAGTATACTACTAATATGCATGTGATGGGTAAGTAGCTCATGGTGCTATACAACTCTCCATTGCTACTTATCTAGAATGAAACCTCTTTGCTGACATATTGATTTAGTAAACAATCTCAATGTTGTCTTGGTAGAGATGGAAGGCATCTAGAAAGTTTCAGTGAGATATGGATCAATGATGTATTGGATAAAGTAGTTGCATGATCATATATTTATGCATAAGAACTTTCCAGTATGAATATTCCTTATTAAATGTTTCTAACCATACAAATGCTTTTGACTTGTAGGAAAGATCGTGTACAAAATCACCTACAAGTACAGAAGGACAAGACTTGTTCCAAAGAACAAGTGGAGACATCTCAAGATGAAGAATAAATATGATGAATGTAGCGACATGATTAATAAAGAGCCTTCCAGCTATGAAGAAGTAACCAAGAAGAAATGGAAGACCAGTTCAAGAAGAATGATGTCTAGGATGCAGTATCGAGACCTGAAGAGAAGTTCATAGTTCCATCATGCAGTAGATGGAAACATCCTGGGATAACACATAGATAATGAGCTTGATAAATATCTGAACCTATGCTACAACGTTGATAGAGGATGAAAAGCTCATAGATGGGTGTGAGAAGAACTTTTGAAAAAGTTCAAGATAGAGGATCTTGGTATCCAGTGATCCTAGATGGATACATAGAATATTAGTGGTAGAGGAAGCTACTTGTCACTCCGGTACAAAATCTTTCAATGCATAGAGTTCAAAAGATAGAGGGAGAATCATGCTCTGCTTCAAAAGGAGTGACTATAGAATATCCTGAGGTTTGACATGGTACGATAGGATGGATAGATTACTAATGACTCTAGGATTTACTGAGATTAAAGCGGACTCCAACCTTTGCTTCAATATTGAAGGCAGAAGACCAGTGATGATGTTGTTATGTGTTGATGCACTACATTCTAGGCATGGAGGTGTGGAAAAGGGAAGTATGCAGTAGAGATCCTCAAGAGGTTCAGGATTATGGAATGCAAGGCCATGGCCACACTTATGGCATCAAAGCTGAAGATATTGAGTGTTGCTTCATCAGATACGGTTGATGCCATAATATATCATCAAATGATTTGTTCCTGGATGTACCTAATGAATACGACACCAGATATTTGGTTAGTTATGAACACATTGAGACATGTTCACCTAATGGTTGCAAAGCATGTAGTGAGGTACCTAAAGGGTATAGTTGATTATAGGCTCAAGTATGAGGAGAATCAAAAGATTATGTGGATTTGTATTGGGCAGGAAGTGCCATTGATAGGAATAGCACTTCGAGGTGCTACTTGAGCGTCCATGATGAATGTTCAAGGTGATTTCTTATATAAATAAGAATGGATCATTTTCTAAAAAAAAAGGCAATATAAAACTACCCAAGTTTTAATTAGTGATTATACACCACCTCTTTATACATATATACAACATAGTATTTAGTGGAATAATGCATTGTATAATATATAGGTTATTACATTTCAAAATACCAAGAGAAAAGGAAGCCACCATCACATCTCCCTTAAACACGTATTGGCCTGTTCAATGGTTGCAAGATTCGTTTCATCCTCAACCTTCATCTACCTTTTTTTTGAGCCATTTAGAAGGATGGAACAAGGAGGGATGTCTTTCACTAATGGATCTATAATCCCATGCCCTCATGGATATTTGAAATTTGTCAATGGATTGAATCGCATTAGCTCATCTATGTTTGTTCCTAGTCCAAGACATGGGAAAGTATGATACATTAAACAATTCTCAAGATGCGAACTCAATATATTCCCAAATTGAAATTACCAGAGAGAGGCCCTAGAAAGGAGTTCCATTCTTTGAAATCCCCAAGTATGAATTAAAAAATATCTATTTAGAATGTGAAATAGACCATCGAGACATATAGTCTCCAATTATACAAACTATACTATTTCCCAAGGTCAATTAGTAACTAGCATCACTTCTTGATCACCTGATTCTTTCCTTCTTGATGGAATCTATTGTTAACGTCGTTATGTGTGTTGTTAATTTCACTATGTGTCAAGTGAGGAGGACAAAGTTGTACCTATCCCATAATGTCACCTCCTACATCAGGGTGGTGAACCATCCAGTACTTGCAGTTT
>LPNX010884666.1:820960-933338 GCA_001517045.1 Pseudotsuga menziesii | reverse complement strand
ATCATGTTTCAACCAAATATGAAAAAAGGTGTTTGAAGACCTCCAATGTTTCTAAGCAAATGAGAAGGAAGGAAAAAAGGTTCAAACTTGAATGAATTATCGTTGGTGAGGTCCAGGGTATTTTTTAAGGATTCTAATGTTATACTTAAGTATAGTATTCTAGGCGATTTTTTTGGATTGAAAAAACCATGTTTATAGATAGGTAGGCGAATATTAAATATGAAACATAAAATTAACACTGAAATGTGTAAATTTTGGCGAATATTATAATAAAAAAAACCGTATTTGATGTAAATATAGGAGACAATAGACACTAAAAATTACCAAATAGCGAAATTTTTTTGGGAAAAAACTAAAAAATAGTAAATTTGTGAAATTTCGCCCCTAAAATTACCTTGGTGAGGTCAATCTTGTAATCTTGCACTTTCCTTCACTATTAGTGCCAATAAAATAATAAGAACCAGTAGAAACCACATAAAATTTAAACGAAACCTATGAAAGAGAATCAATGCTCTTAATCCTCAAAATGAAATTTAGATAAATTCTGAATGGGAACATATTCTCAATGTTTAAATATTTCTTATCAACCCAAGGAGAGGTCTTGGTACAATGCCATAAATATTCAGTAAAACTTGACTTATATGAACCCTATTGTTTGTTTAAATTTTCCATCTCTTAAGCATGTGAGATCTTGCATCAAGGCCTTCCATTAAGTGTTGTGGAGTAATATCATTGTAACTAATATTCTCATCATGGATGTGCATTTAAACTTTGCATGGACTCTTAAATTTGTTGGTTTCCGCGTGGCCAAATAAACCAAGTCCAACATTATTGTAGACTAAACAAATATCACCGCAGATAGGGGTGTTAAATATTACTTAAAATACATAAATAAATAAAGGCACATAAATAAATAAAATAAATATTCATTGCATATAAAATACACTTTTTATACAAATCTATATTTACAATACATTTCATCACATAAATAATTAAGGATGTCAAAGTTATATTTCATCCCATCTCTAAAAATGAAAGTCTAAGATGGACAAATCCCCAAGTATTGTGTCCATGAGTCAACATAACTGTCAATGATATGGGAAATGCATAACATTACTAAAATACTCTTCCTTCTTACACATCTTTGGAATGGAAGCCTTTGACTTATCCATTGTGTTATGGACAATACTCAAAAAATACTAGTGTGTCTTTTATGAAGCCAATCTGTGAGAATAATAAACTTGGTGACAACTTCAATTAATATATTTATCAATGGCTACGTGATGTCCTCATAAAAATTCCACATCAACTGGATTAGTGTTCCCATTTAGGTTATCATGTATTGTAATGCAGTGATTACACCTTGCAAATGAGTTGATTTTAGAAAATTTATTTGGCCATAGAAAAGACTTCCACTACTTAATAATGGAGAGAAGACCATACAAGAAAAAACCACTTGATCCAACAAAAAAATAGAGGAGAAAGAACCCAATCAATTTCCTCCAATAATATCTCTCTCATTTACATTTGTTACAAAACATATGGAAATGCAATCCTTGCATTCTGAACACTTCAGTAGCAATTTAAATTTTTGCATGATAAAACAAGATTTATCTACACTTATAATATTATGTTCTCCACTCCTGGAAGTGGAAACTGGTATATCATTCACTTCATTCTATTGAAGAGCAATTCCAATACAATTAACAATCTCATACGTATTTCATTGAATATAACCACAACCACCTCTAAAAATGTATCTACACCTTTAAATGGAAAGAAAAATTGAAGTTCTGCATTTAAAATATTTGTAATGTTTATAACGACACATCCATCATGAATTCCAATATTATGGAATATATTTCTTTATGGAAATGAGATTCCCTCGAGAACTTTTAATCCATTCAAAATTAGGTCCACACATAGTTGAAAACCCAGATCCATTTTAGAATCCATTTATGAAATACAAAACAACATGGACACAATGAAAATACATATAATTGTAAAAAACAAATAATTAATTTAAAAATAGAATAATATTATCCATTATAAATGATTAATATCTATGTTATGTAGTACGTGACTAATGTTTTTTTTATAATGGATAAATGAAGAAATAGCAATGAGTCCTTATTGAAGAGGTCAAAGAAATCCAAATCCATGATAGGAGGTACTCTCTCTCATTTTTCTCTTTTTTTTTTTTTGGAAAACAATCAACATTAGAAAGTGAAAATATTATTTTCTCAAAGGTTCAATACATATATGGTTGTTCATTGAAAAATGTTAGATTGGACGAATGACTAATTCCCAATCATACAAGTTATATGTCCTCAACAAACCCCAAGATAGGTCTCTTTGAGGAAGGAACGGTTGTTCCTTCCTAAAAGGATAGGTTGGATCATAAAGCTTGACATGATTTATAATAATAAAATATTAGTAAGATCTATATATATCAATGTGTTTCTATCTATGAATTATGAATTCTATTGGACGGTATTTGGAAAGGATTGGTTCTCTTTCTTCATCCAACCCCATATTCCTCTAATGGGTGGACACTCTTCAAATTATTTTTTCCTTCATCGAATTCCTATATGCTCTACTAAATTCCTAGTACTACAAAATATACCTACTTAGGAAAAAAACGACTACTCTTTATTTTTACCATATACTTTCTCCACCTCCAAAATAGAACCCATTAATGAAGAAACAACTTATCTTTATCCATCCTTTCCTCATATTAATTGAATGGGAAATCGCTCGTACAATGATTGCTTCCTTCATAAAACTCATAAGTTATGCTTTACTAAATTCCCAATACTCTAAATCACACTTACTTGGGGAAAGAAAAAGAGAGAATGATCTGTATCCTTACCATATGCTTTCCAAACCCCCAAAATAAAACCCCTTAAGGAAGGAGAAACTCCTCTTTCTCTGTTTGTCACCCATAGTCCTTAAAGGGAAGGTTCTCTTCTAGCAATATCTGCCTCGACTAAACTCATATATGATCCACTAAATTTTGAGTACTCCAAAATAGACCTATTTGGGGAAAGAGAAAGAGTGGTTTCTCTTTCTACTTACCATATACTTTTTCCACACCCAAAATATAACCCCTTGAGGAGGATTAACTGTTCTTTCTCCGTCTAGCCCCCATATTCTTTGAATGGGAATAATATCTTCCAATGATTACCTACTTCACCAAAGACATATATGATCTACTAAATTCCTAGTACTCCAAAATATCTAGGCCTACTTGAGGAAAGAGAAGCTTCTCTTTCTCCTTACCATATAATTTTCCCACCCCTAAAATAGATTCACCGCTTTAGTAAGGAGGGGGCATGCTTTCTTCGTCTACTCCCTATATTCCTAGATGGGGAGGACACTCTTTCAATCATTGTTTCCTCTAGTTAACTCATATATGATCTGCTAAATTTCCATTAATCCAAAATAAAACTCCTTGGGGAAAGATGGTTTCTCTTTCTACTTGCCATCTACTTTCCTCACCCACAAAATAGAACCACTTAAGAAGGATATGTCCCTCTTTCTATGAATATTTTTGAGTTTTCCAAAATATTGTTTGAACAAAAGTTCCTAAGAAATTTGTTCTGGTCATTTCCACATAAATTCTCAAAGAATCAATTACCTCAATAGTTTCTTTAAGAAAACATCAACATCTCAAAGATTTAGGGTTGTTTATCATATTCATTATAAACAAATGATCTTTTGTCGCAAAGAACATTGCAGTCCAAAGAAATTAAACTCTAATCCCTCTCTAGGAGATTCCTCATCTACCCGAACTTAAAATTGCTCTAATTTTTACAATCCTAAGAGCGGGGAATATGCAGCATTGTTGCTAGGCTTTGTTTTTATAATGTTGTTTGTTGTGACCTTGACAACTAACTTCTCAGTGGGGAATATATGTCGCAGAATTAATTGTTGTCAGAACAAGGGGCAAGATAATGCATGCCTGAACCACTTGGGAAAGCCACGTCCACCCACTACAAGCTCTAGTAGATGGAAGAAATCCTATTGCAACCTAGAGTGTGCTTATAAGTGATGTTTTATATTAACATTTACTAGAAAATCTCAAATAAATTTATGGGAGGTTTAGGGGAATATGTAATTGGAGACTCACTTGATACTCATGTGATAGTGGGTTTAGGATCTCTACCATTATAACCATAGGGATCACTACTATTATAACCAAAGGTATCCTACAACTGCTTTCAAGCATGAGACACAAGCTTAGACCGAGAGTATGATTTGAACTAGTGACCTTCCTTGATCTTTTTATCTATATAACTCATGTTCATTATGATTTACAATCTCCACTTTTTTATCATTCAAATTACATTTTATAATCTATTTTCAGATTAAAATTTTATGAAATAAATAGTATTTTTCAATTAATATTAAAATTTAATATAAAAATAACAATTATCTTTTAATTTTTACAATTACATTAAAAAAAAAGTGTAACTAATTTTTATCACACTAGGTACTAAGAGACATATTTACTAAACTTATATGTATGAAAAAAAATGTATTTATTTATCTTTACAACTAAAATGCATTATGATTTACAATCTCTTTCCCCTTTGATTTATCAAATTATATTTTATGATCCATTTTTAATTAAAATTATAAGAAAATACTATTTTCAATTAATATTAAAATTTAACATAGAAATAACAATTATTTTTCATTTTTACAATTGTACTAAGAAAACTTGTTATTAATATTTATTACACTATTACTATCTAAGAGGCACTAAAGAGTTGTGCTTCTAATTCCACTTCTACTACTACTATTTCTCTCATATATCATATATACTTTTGGTTTAAAAAAATCATATTTTATTTTTTCATATGTAATAACATATTTTATTATTATTTATCTTTAATAATAACTAAAGAATTAAAAAAGATTCAAAGAAATCTTCCTTATCCTCACTTATAACTAAACATGATCCTAGGCAGCTATTGGTCGTATCGGCTAGGAAGTCCACAAGACCCTCAAAAAAGTTGAGCTGAGAGACCAAGCCTAGGGTTTTTCCTGTCATGCCTGGTCGCGGGTGGCTCTCCCAGCACATCTCGCGCAGAGTTGCTCTAGCCTCCAGGACCGCAAGGCCTCCCTTGGCTGCTCAATGGCAGAGATGGGCCCTTCGAGTCCCATGCTAGTCGATGGAGTTGCATCTGTCGAAAGTGAGAAGTAGGTCGGTCCAATAAACGGTCGGAAGCCTAGGGTGGGGGGATGTCTGCCTAAAGCTCCCACCATCCTAGCAATCCAAATCAGATCTGAGAAGGTCAAAGGCATGATAGAGATCTGGAAGGAAAAATCCCTGATCGGGAAGTTTGTGGGGATCTGGCCCAAGGAAAAGGACCTAGTCAAATGGATCAGTAGTGTATGGAACCCTAAACACCAGTATGACCTACAACTTGGCTCCAAGGGTTTTTTCACTATCATTTTCTTCAACCAGGAGGATCGAGAGTGCATTCTAGAAGGGGGTCCCTACTTCTTTTTCTCTGCAGGCCTCTACCTTTGCCCATGGAAGGAATGGTTCAACCCAGAAATTGAAGACATGACAGTTTCCCTTGTCTAGATACACCTTTTCTCTCTGTTGGGGGAATACTGGGATATGGACACTTTGAAGGACATAGGGAATACCTTAGGAGAATTCATAAAAGTTTTAGAGCAAACTAGGGTCCAAAGTTATACCTCTTCTTCTCGAATCTACGTCTACTTAGATCTATCCCAGGAGCTACCAAAAGCCATAAGCCTTAACTAGGAAAATAAGGAATGGATTCAGCCCATTAACTATGAACAGATTCCCTTCCAATGTAGGAACTACCATGAGTATGGCCATTTACGAAGGAACTTCCCCAAGATATCCCCAATGGTTTCCTCCACTGAACACTAGTCGGTGGGAGCCATGGAAAATGATGGATTTACCCAAGTAAATAACAGAAGAAGAAGCAGAGGCGATGGGGCATCAAAGGCCAAAAAAGATCAAGAGGTAAGGGAGAACAGATCCAAAAACTCCTTTGCTATCCTAGGGGACAAATCAGAAGGAGACACACCCAAGGAGAAGGAGGAAGTTGAACACCTGGAGAAGGATACAAGTTCCCAGAGAAAGAGGAAACCCAATAGATGGAAATAGTAGAGGAAGAGGAGGATGAAGAGATGGAGCTAGGAGAACTAGATTTGGACGCAATAGAAACCGAATGTGGAAAGAAGGGCCAAGGCTATGTTCCCAGGTGGCAAATCGAGCTCCTTCAGGAAGCAATAATTAAGGCCAGGGCACAACTGAACCTGGGGATAGATTTGGATCTGCAAAAAGGAAACAAGAGGAAGTCTCCAAAGGAGGAACAACGAAGAGGGATAAAAACAAATAAGCAGCACATTGTAGAAGTAGGAGTTAAGCTCATTGAATCAAGCCAATACCCAATGATCAAGGTGGCCTTCAATGAAGTCTCCAAAGTTTACCAATGAATCTAATTTCATGGAATATCAGGGGGTTTAGTAACCCCAGGAAGTGGAGGACTCTAAACAGGAAGATTAAGCAGGAAAAACCTGATATTCTTCTACTCCAGGAAACTAAATGTAGTTGTAAGGGATTGGAAAAAATCAGAAATAAAATATGGAAAGGCAGCAAAGTTATGGCCTTGGATGCTACTAGACAATTAGGTGGGCTTGCAATTTTTTGGCGCCCCCAAGTGGTAAAGCTTACAGACTAGAGGGCCAATAAGTTTGCACTCATGGCCGATTTCCAACACCTTGATTTCAGGGTGAAGGGCACAATTGTAAATGTTTATGGTCCCAGTAGCTTCCCTAAGAAGCAGGACTTCATAGATTTCCTCAACTAGACCAAATACCAGTTGGAAGGGGGCAAGTGGGCAGTGAGCGTAGATTTCAATCTCATAGCCAACCTCAGAGAAAAGAAGGAGAAAGACGAACTCTTGACAAATTCCAATAGGCTTTCAGAGATTTCCAGGCCCAAAGCTCTTTTGTGGATATGGAAACCGAAAATGGCTAGTATACTTGGAACAATAAGTGAGGTGGAGAGCATCTGGTGGCTTCCCGCTTGGATAGATTCTTGGTCTCGAAGAATATCATCCATGGAACGGGTGATATTATTACTGACATCCTTCCTACTGTAGGATCTGACCACTCACCTATCAGCCTTAACTAGGATTGGTCTTTCTCTACATTGAGGAAACCATTCAGATTTGAACAGTTCTAGCTGGAACATAAGGAATTTAAAGATCTTGTCAATCAGTGGTGGCAGGAGATGGATCCCCCCAGAGGTACAACCATGTATCGTTTCCAGCAAAAACTCAAAATGCTCAAGGCCAAAATCCGTAAGTGGAACAAAGAAGAGTTCGATAATATTTTTGAAGATGAAAAAAGGTTGATTACTGAGCTTGAGTTCCTCAGCCAAAAGGGCATGGAGGAAGGGTGGGATGAGGGCATGTAGCAAAAAGAAAGAGCTCTATGGGGCCAAATGGAGGCAAGAGAGAGGCAGGAAGGCATATACTGGAAACAAAAATCCAATGTCAAATGGTTGCATGATGGTGGAAAGAACACCAAGTTCTTCCATAACTCGGTGCTCCAAAACAGGAGCAACTCTAGAATCCAAAAACTTAGAAATATGGCTGGCAGCCAGATTGAAACCAGAGGGGAGATCGAAGATGATCTTACCCACCATTTCTTGGAGATCCTCCAAGAAGAATATCATGACATAGGAAGCGACATAGCAAATATCACTTGCCTAATCCCCCCCTCTATCACTAGGGAAAACAATGAGATGCTCATCAAACGGGTTACTATGCAAGAAGTTGAAGAAGCGGTCAATCAAATGACCCTTGGAAAAGCCCCTGGCCCAGATGGTTTCACTTCCAATTTTATTCATCATTTCTGGGATGTTGTGGATATTGTTGAAGAATTCAGAAGTAAAAGGGGGGTTCTCAAAGCATTCAACGCAACCTTCATAACCCTAATCCCCAAGGAAGTGGGAGCTGAAATCCCGGACAAGTTCAGGCCTATATCCCTCTGCAATGTGATCTACAAGATAATTTCCAAAGTGATTACCAACCGATTGAAGCCCCTCCTCCCAAATCTCATCTTCCCAGAACAATCTGGCTTCATTGAAGGACGTCAGATCTTGGATGGGGTCATCCTTGTGCATGAAGTCATTCACTCTCTTTAAATCTCTCGGCAACCAGGTATGCTAATCAAGCTTGACATGGCTAAGGCCTTTGACAAATTAAGTTGGCAATTTATAAGCAAAATGTCAGAAGCTCATGGTTTTTTCCAAGGCTGGGTGGAGTGGGTTATGGGATTAATCTCCACCCCTTTTTTTAGCATCCTTCTGAATGGAGCTCTAGCCCGTATCTTCCAACCATTTAGGGGTATTAGATAGGGTGACCCTCTTTACCCTTTCCTCTTCATTCTTATGGCAGAAGGATTGAGCCGTCTCCTTCAGACTTAGGTATAGAACGGGGAGTTGATACGTCTCAGAATTCAGGATGACATGGACCCGCAGACCCACTAGCAATTTGTCAATGACACCATGCTTATGGGGAACCCTTCAGTCCAAGAAGTGAGAAGGTTCAAAAAAATCCTATCTCTCTTTGCCAAGGCCTTAGGCCTAGCTGTTAACCCTAACAAATCCTAAGTCTTCTTCCTAAATAGTGCCCCATCTACCCATAGGAACATCCTTCGCATCCTGGGTTTCATGAAAGGAACCTTTCCCTCAAAGTACCTGGGGGTCCCCCTAGGTCTGTGAAAGCTGAAAAGAACATCCTAGCTTGAAATCTTAGACATAATGAAACAGAAGCTCTCAAGCTGCATCTTAAGGCCCCTTAACCTTCCCAGTAGGCTTGTCCTGATCAAATCGGTGCTACAGGCTATGCCCATTTATCTGTTCTCAGTCCTCTCAGCCCCTAAGTCTATCCTTTGTGAAATCCAAAGTCTCCAATGAAACTTTCTGTGGGGTGGCCGAGTAGAAAAGGACAAATTTGCTCTGGTAAGCTGGAAAGGCCTATGTCGGCCCAAGTTGATGGGGGTTTTAGGGCTTAGAGATCCTGAAATTATGGCTGAGGTCCAAGGTGTGAAAGTCTAGTGGCGTTGGGTAACCCACACATCTGAACCTTGGGCTAGACTATGGCACATCAAATATGCTCATCACAAACCTTTCTCCCAGTTGATTCGTTTCAACGAGGACCAGTTGGGCTCCCCCATATGGAAAAAGGCAAAAGGAGGAAGACACATGGTGCAAATCCATAGTTTTTGGGAAATTCGAGATGGAAGGAATGCTAAATTTTGGGAGGATTCCCGGAACCAGCTCCCGTAGCTTGTAGATAATCCAAGATGGGCCCCTATACGGGAAAACGCCATGGCGGCTGGTAAGATCCAAGTGTGCCACTTCTGGTAGGACAGAAACCTTCATGGGCAGAGGTGTTGAGACTTCCTGGAAAAAATAGACCAAATGAATACGGCAGATTGGGATGCTTTCAAGGAGGAAATTCTTAATTGCCTCATCAAGGTCAAGGAGGGACCAGAAATTCTGAGATGGGGGTATGCAAACAGGGGGACGTTCAATATCAAGGAGGCCTACAACATCCGGATAGGAAATCTGATTGAGGAGGAGGAAACTTTGAAGAAGATATGGACCTTGAATCTACGGGCTAAGGTAGGCCTCTTTGCCTGGATGGTGGTCAAGGGTCATATCCTCACCTGTGAGAATCTCCAGAAGCGAGGAGTCCAAGGACCATCTGAATGTTGCATGTGCTTCCAAGTGGATCAAACCATGAGCCACCTTCTTGACTGCTGCTCTTTTGCTGCAGCCATTTGGGATAAGAGGGTCATGGGATTCCGAAGAAGTGATAGGAAAAGAGCTCAGCCGGCTAGAACCTTAACAGAATGGAATCATAAAGCATTCAAAAATAGAATCATCAAGACTATCTGGAATGCCTTACCAGGAATGACCATGTGGTGCCTATGGAAGGAAAGGAATGGGAGAATCTTTAGAGACAAGAGCAACAACATTGAGAATATTTGGTAGACTGTGAAGGATAACCTCCTCTCCTCCATTAGAAGCATGTAGTGACACAATCAGGACACGCTTATCCCAGCTAAAGAAATCCACATCATGGAACATTTGGGGCTCGACAAAACTCCGATGGCAAGGCTCTGTTGGCGAGATAAGATTATTAAACCTTCTAGCCCAAACATTTGGTCGGCTTCGCCCCCTCAGGTTTTCAAGATCAACTTTGACGGGGCATCTAGGGGGAACCCAGGGGACGCTGGCTATGGAAGACTGTGCAGGGATTACCAGGGGTGGATCCTCTTCATCTTTTTGGGAGTTATTAGCTAGGACACCAACAATTCTGCTGAGCTAGAGGGTCTAATTCAAGGCTTGGAATGCCTAGTCCATGGTGGTTACTTCCCTGCACTCATTGAGGGGGACTCTAACATGATGATCCAGGTGGCGAAATGCTTAGCAAGTGGCCAAGTTAGCAAAAAAGTATCCACCAGTTGGAGGCTTGCTAGTCTCTTTGACTCCCTCCATGAATTGCTCCTCTCTCACACAACTGTCTCTTTCAACCACATCAGAAGGGACACCAACAAGGTAGAAGACCTCCTTGCCAATGTGGGTGTGGATGGTGACTTGGCTCATCAATGGGGCCCTCTCAAGAATTTTGAAGCCAAAGATTGGGCCCAACGCTGCAGACAAGTGGTATCTCAAGACTATGAGTGGGGGACATAGGTGACTAGCCCAAATGATGCGGTGGCAGATGGGGACGGACAGTACAAGCATGCCATGATAGGACCTCATTAAAATTCCTGGCCAAATCTTTCTAGTAAGTGAGCGAATCAAAAGGTGGCTATCCTTCACCATCATGGTAATCTATGGTGCATGACGCGAAAGGACGGATAGAGAATGGTGTGATGGTCGATTCAACTGGGAAATTACTTCTGGCAGGGGATCTGCTACGGGAAAGAGTATGAGGGATGTCATTACCATCATCACCATGACACACTCAAGGTACGATCCTAGCCGAGCAATTATGCCACCTTCCCATTTTAATTCTACTACTCTTCGACCTCCCCGCATCCATTTCCCCTACACTCTCTTAGACTTCTTGTTATTCTAGTTAACCCGTGGTCCCTCCTCCTCGCTTGCCTGTGGGTCTTCGTGCCCTCCTTGGAACCTGTGCTTGCCTTGCTCCCCCTCCCATTGGAATATGGCTCTGAAACACTCGCTGGATAAGGATATGTCCCCTGGCGAATATTCAGCAGGGCATGGTAATGTGAAGAATTCCCGCAGGGCCACACAGGCCCAACTCCAGGCCTAGGAAGAGGCTGAATCCTTTAAGGAACACATACCTCTGAAAATTCTCCTGGAAATGGAGGAAAGGGTTGAGGAACTCTGGCATGCAGTAAAAAATATGCCCTAGGAAGACCTACATCAAGAGGTGGCGGAATGGGTTCCTGACCCAGGATCCATAGTTGGTCGCGCTGTAGCATACGACCGCCTCTTGATGCAATACTAGGTCAACATGAAAAGTGGTTGGCCACTCTTACATTGAACATGAAGCCAAACAAGAAGGGGATGAGGATCCTGTCAAAGCTCGAAAATCCCACAACGGCGAGTGTCACCTGATCCATCAGAAGGTGGGCATCATTGCTTCCAAGCTTGGGGTCTCGTTTTATGCTGCGGTTAAAGGAACTAAGGAGTTTGCATGGCCATGAGCTCATTGTGGAAGATGCAAAAAATCTCAAAAGAGCACCAGACCAACCATCCATCCCAATGTGGTCTCCTCGTGCTTTCAATACTGCCCTTGTTCAAGCTACGGTGTCCAATTTGCCTTCGTCTTTCAAGAAACTAGTTTGATTTCCTGTGGTCTATGTTTATCTCAGCTTATATCTCAGCTAGTAGGGCATATGTTTATCTCAACTTATATCTCAGCTTGTAAGGCACGCTTATAATATTTAGAAAAATTTGAGGATATCAAGCCCTACATTTGGAATAGTAAAATTTTTGTTTTTGAATGTCAAGGCCATCGTGCCCCTCTGAAGTTTCAACTATGTTTTTTCTCCAAGGGGAAGGGAATCTATGTACCCCATCAGGATGGGAGATCAGGTGTGATGCTGTGCCGTGTCAAGACCACGCTAACTTTTTGAAGGACAAGTATTGTTATCTATTTTGTAATGACCCTCTATTGATGTAATTTAAAATCTTTATTTACAAAAAAACCTAAAAAATTAAAGAAATTTTTAAAAACTTTTAAAATTGTATTTTTAATATTTCACAATTATTTTAGTCCTCGAATTAACATCTAGATATTTTTTTTGAAAAAAAGTATGAAAAAATCACGTAATTGCATCCATATTAACTAAGTATAAACAATTTTATTCCTAATAGATATTTGTACCTTCACTCAAAAATCTAAACTATTATCTTCACCAAAAATATAATACTTAATAGTAAGTGGAAACTTTATGGGTTAACTTTTCCATGGAAGACTTTTATATATATATATATATATATATATATATATATATATATATAATGGTTCTATCCATTGCAAAAAAATTCCTAAAATCCTATCACATATTTCTTTTTAAGAAACCTAATGTTAAATGTTGACAAGGTAGATTTGAAATGTAGATGGCCCCTTTTATGGTTGTTATGGTCTATTTTATCATAGTACTTATGTCTTAAGCACGGTGATCATCTTCTATGTTGATTATGGCAAAGGAGCATTTATTATTAGGTAGTAAATAGATTGACATTTATCATTTCATGTTAAGTCATTTGACATTTTCATTTTACATATCATGAATTGCGAAGAGGAGCCATTAGTAGGACGTGCCAATAGTGGAGATATCTAAGTGGTGTTGACTAACCTCAATATTGGAAATACTCGCTACTAGGTGTGGTTCATAAAAGTACTTTATTTAGATGTAACTGTCAATATTTTCATACTTATAAAAAAATTCAAGAAAAAACTTTCTTCTACATTTTGAAATAAAAAATTTCATTTAAGTCACATCCACTTTAAGTAACATTAATGTTCACCCATAGGCCCCAATAAAAATACACTATGGTGACATTAGGGCTAGACAACTTAGAACTTTGTGGCTGACATGGCATCCATTTGGATTCATCACACCTCAAGACCAATATGGTTAGATAGAGAACATAGCAAAGTATACATGATAAAAATTTGGAGGAAGAACAAGCTCAAGATCATGGAGAATTAAGTTACACAAAAAGGATAAACAAAATACTCACTCACTAGCTTCCCCCCCCTAGCTGAGTAACTTGAATTTTGAGCCAAGACTTTTAAAAAAAAATTAGGAAGGTACTTCTATACATTTCATTATTTCCTCTTCGACATATTTTTGTGCTTGCAATGTTTGAGGGTTTCGTTCCCATGGAGTTGCATAGATAGAAAGTTGCTTAGTCATTACACAATTGAGGTATCCTTACGAAAACTCATCTATTCATACTTCTAGTATTCCTTACTTTCCTTCTCTTTTATTTGAGATGAGCTGCTTTACTTCAACACTAATTGGTTTTCTACAGGATTGGCTTTATAAGCTCGCAAACTTTCTAGAGTAAGCCACTCAAGGATTTACAAGAAAACTTCACAAGTGATGTTAGCATAGAATACAAATTTTTATTTTCTCACATTACATATGAATCTACAGTTATTTTCAAGGATCTTTTCTTGATCTAAAGCTTTTTGGACTTGCACATTATCTTACTTATTCTCTTGACAAGTATTTACTCTGTGTTTGGTGGAATTACAAGGGTACTATTAAACACTAAGGGTTTTGGGTAAGTGGAAAGTAAATTTGGAGTCTTGATAATTAGGCTTTGAATGTTTTTTTTAACAATTCGATTTTATTCTCAAGAGTTTGCTAATAATTTGGATACCTCCTTAGAATGCTATTAATTCATTCTATTGATAAAAATACGGTTATAAGGAAACGATTCCATGCTTGGTCATAAACCCATTTTGAAGCAACCATGGCCAGGTAAGTGGTATGTTATGGGTTCAAGCAAACAAATGTTTGAAATGGTTACTTGAAATGATTGACGCAAATTTTGCATGACACAATGAATTGGCTTGGATCTCAATTCCACTCGTCAATGTCTAATTATTGTTGGAAATATTAATTACTTACAGATCCGTATCGGATCTCAACCAACTCTGTCAGAGTCCGTATCAGTTTAGATCATGTCGGCCAATCTAAAAAGAGTGAAGATTCCACGATTTGGCAAAGTAAACCAGTCGAAATAATTTCTGAAGCTAAGTTTGTAGGTAGATAGTTATTACAGTCTTTAATGGTAAGTCAGTAGATTCACGGAGAAGAAAATTCTTGCTTTTCTATAAATAGAAGAAGAAGGTTGTAAATAAAGCTAGGCACAATAGACAAGCAGAGAGAGAGAGAGAGAGCTTAGAGGATAATAGAGATTGAAGAAAGAATTGTGTCGAAGCTCAAGATTCTGTGTGTTTGAAGATGTCAAGAGATGAAGCTCTGTAAAATGTTAAATATCTCTGTAAATTTCAAGTTTGCATTTACGGAAATATAGTTCTTTGCTATGTCCCGACAAATTATATAAATCAAATAGTTTATGGTTGAATGCATGTTTATTAAGCTGCCCATTCTCTCCAGACTTACTTGAGTAAATGTTGTTTACAATTATGGTTTGAGTGAAAAATCAAAGAATCCATAAATTTTTCACTCAGTGAAAGTTCCATGTTTTACAGCAAAGTGGTCGACACAAGTCTCCTTAATGTCTTTGTATATGATTTTGTAATTCTGTAGAATTGTTGTTGTCTTGGTTTTTACTTCATATTACTAGTGGGTGAAAAACATTTGTAATTTTCTAAGTGTTTTAGACTAAGAAATGTCCTTTGTAAATTTTGCCTAAAACCAAACCAGTCGAGCAAGTGAGTCCAAGTAAAATTGTCAAGTAAAATCGACAAGTTGTGGAAGTTGTAAAACTGACAAGTTATTGAAGAAAACTTGTCGAAGTAAAACCTATTTGTATAACCGACAAGAAATAACTTTTCAAGGTTAAAGAGTCGGGTCTGACCATTTGGTAGACTTGTCTAGTCGGAGTTAGACAAGTTTCACCCGATAAGTAAAAATAAAAAAGAGGTCGGTGTGAAAATTTTATAACTGAGCGGTAACTCAAGTTTGCTGACTCAGTCTTTGCTAACTAGTATCAGAGAAAGGTTTAGGAAATAAATCTTGTCTTAAAAGTGTAAAATTAATTTTCTAAGGAAAGTTAAAAATTAAAAATGGCTTCCACTTCTGGTTCATTGCAAACTCCAATTTTTACAGGAAAAAATTATGAATATTGGTCTCTAACAATGAAGGCTTTGTTTAGAGGGAAATATTTATGGGAGATAGTCCAACATGGTTATGCAGAACCAGTAGATTAGACAACATACAACAATCTCACACAAGCTGATAAAGATGTCTTGAGGGAACAAAGGATGAAAGATGGAAAAACTATGTTCTACATACATCAAGCCATGCATGAAAGCATACTCCCAAGAGTAGCAGCAACAATTAATGCTAAGTAGGCATGGGACACATTAGAGACCCCATATCAAGGCTTGGACAAGGTAAATACTTCCAAGTTGCACATTCTTAGATGAGATTTTGAAACTTTGTCAATGAAAGATTTAGAGACTGTAGACACATTCTACACCATAGTTGTTGGTTTGATAAACCAACTGAAATCTCATGGAGAAACCATAGAAGACCAAAGGGTTATTGCAAAAATTCTCAAAAGTCTTCCCCAAAGATTTGAATCCTTGGTTGTGACCTTGGAAGAAAACAAAGACATGTCAGTGTTTACCATTGATGAGCTGTAAGATTCACTCATCAATCATGAACACAGAATCAATAGAATAAATACATCATTGGAAGGTGCATTCATAGCATAGTCATCCATAAGCCGTGGTAGAGGCAAGGGGAGAAACAAATGTAGAGGAAGAGGAAGAAGTTCTTCAAGAGGAGGACACGACAGAAGTCCTGCAAATGTCGTTGGCAGAGGAGAGAAGCAGAATCCAAGTCAACCAAGTGGTCACAGGTTTGATAAATAAAAAATTCAATGTCATTATTGTAAGAAGTTTGGTCATTATGCATATGAATGTAGGAAGAAACAATATGACCAAGGAAGGAAAATCCCAAATCAGTCAACCAACACCAGCACTTCGACAAGTGCAATGTTAATGGCATATGCCTCTCCACTTGAATGCAATGGAGTCCAATGAAGTCCACATGACATATGGTAATTAGATTAAGGCTGAAGCAATCATATGACTGGTAATTTAAATTTGTTTTCCAGTCTAGATAATTCAGTTCAAACTGATGTTACACTTGGAAATAATTTCCAAGTTACTGCTTTGGGAAAAGGTACTATTGGTATTCTAACCAGACAAGGGGAGAGTAAGTATATTCCTGATGTCTATCATGTCTAAGGTATGAAACATAATTTGTTGAGCATTGGACAACTGATACAAAAAGGCTACATAGCAAGGATGATTTTAAGGAACCATACTTATTTAAAAGTGTATAAATGTTGGCGAATATTACCAATTCTTAAAACGCCAACTATAAAATGATTGGCGATATTTTTCAAGAAATATTTTAATTTCCAAGGATTTTATATCATTTATATAATAATTTGGCGATTTTTAGGGTGAAAAAATTTTACTACATCAAAATTGGGCTAAACAGGGCTTCAAAAAATGCAAAATGGTGAATCTTTTTTGGGAGAAAAAAATGGAAAAATAGCCCATTGGGCTAAAATTCGACTCTAAAATTATCCCTGCTATAGAGTCTACATAGAAGATAATAACTCTGTGATTAAAGGCAAGTGTTCAATCAACCAATTGATAGAAAAAGTTCCAATGACAAGCAATTGCTTATTTCCATTAAGGATAGTTCCAGACACGAAAGGAAAGAAAAATACAGGAGCTACATTCAAGGCATAAAATAGAGAAGAAGTCGAGTACCTCGACAAGAAAGAAAATGACAGCGCTGATTTTTAGGTTGCATTTCAAACAGAAGTTCAGGATGAATCCTGGTTGTGGCATTTAATATTTGGACATCTGAATTTTGGTGGGATGAAGCTATTGCACTCAAAGAATATGGTGAAAGGATTGCCATCGATCGACAGACCAGAAAGGGTTTATGAAGGCTACATTTTTTGCAAGGAGTATAGAGATACTTTTGCAGATGAAAAGTCATATAGAGCATGCACATTACTTGAAATTGTGCACTCTGATATTTGTGGTCCAATACAAACATCATCCATTGGTGGTTGCAATTAGTTTCTTACCTTTTATTGATAACTACTCAAGAAAAACATGGGTATATTTTCTGAAACATAAATCTGATGCACTTAGTTATTTTCAGCAGTTTAAGGCACTCGTGGAGGACCAGAGTGGTCACTGCATCAAAATATTAAGGACTGACAGAGGCGGTGAATATGTTTCGAATGAATTTCTAAAGTTTTGCAAGACTCGTGGCATACAAAAGCAATTCACTGCATGATATACACCTCAACATAATAGTGTTGCCAAAAGAAAGAACAAAACCATTATGGAGATGGCACGCAACATGATGGAAACCAAGCATTTGTTAAATGAATATTGGGCTAAAGCAGACACAATTGTTGTATATATTATGAATCGATGTCCGACAAAGAGTGTGAAGAAAAAAGTTGCTCAAGAAGCATGGAAAGGTATGAATCAGAGAGTTTCTCATTTAAATTTTTTTGGTTGTGTTGCATATGCTCATGCTCAAGATGAGTTGAGAAAGAAGATAGAAAGCAAGGCATAGAAATGTATTTTTGTCGGCTATTCTGAAGATAGGAAAGTATACAAGTTGTATGATCCTGTCGAAAGGAAAGTGATAATTAGTTGAGATGTTCAATTTGTCGAGAATGAATCATAGGATGGAACTGTCGACACAAAATTTGTCAAGATTGTGTCGAATGTTGACAATGATGACATGGCAGAGGATGTGGTTCAAACACCACATGTAAGTCAACCGGTCATAGTACCGTCAACTCCCATGACACCACGACATGGTTCAACACAAGGACCATCGACACAAGTTACAGCTCAAGCTAGACCGACAAGCACACCAAGAGGACAACAGACTCCTCAAGCATTTCATTGAGGTCGACATTGACATAACTAATGAAGACAAGAAGTTTGCATGAAATATATGAAGTCGATACACCAAATTCATTCTCTCTCTTTCCACTATTTCTCATATATATGATCCACTAACATTTGAAGAAGTTGTCGAAGAAGAGTTATGGGCACAAGCCATGGATGAAGAAATAGAATGCATTGAGAAGAATCAAACATCGAAGCTGGTAGATGTGCCAAAGATAAAGATGTAATCAACATCAAATGGGTTTATGAGACAAAGCAATATGCTGATGGGAATGTGAAAAATAACAAAGAAAGAATGGTAGCAAGTGGGTTCACACAACAACCCAGCATAGATTTCAATGAAACTTTTCCACCTATCACATGCATGGATACAGTCAGAACAACCTTGGCTATTGCTACACAAAACAAATGGCCTATTTATCAAATGGATGTTAAGTTAGCATTTTTGAATGGCTATTTAGAAGAGGAAGTATATGTGGAAAAACCACAAGGCTATGAAGTTCCAGGTCAAGAGCATAAAGTGTACAAGCTAAAAAGGGCACTATATGGTTTGAAGCAAGCTCCTAGAGCTTGGTACACTCTGATTGATTCATATCTCACGAAAAATGGATTTCACAGAAGTGAAAGTGAACCGACTTTGTACACCAAAGTGAATGAGCAAGGTAAGATGTTAATTATCTGCTTTTATGTAGATGATTTGATATTTACTAGTGACTTTGGCATAGAAGAATTTAAAGTAGTCATGGAAAGTGAATTTGAAATGACTGATCTAGGGCTTATAAAGTTTTTTTTGGGCATTGAAGTTCAGTAGTTTGAAAGTGGTATATTTATAACACAGTATAAATATGCAAGTGAAGTTTTAAAAATATTTAATATGTCTAATTGCAAGCCAGCCCTAACACCAGAATTAACAAGTTTAAAATTGAGCAAGGATGACGATGGATCAACTGTAGATCCTACACTGTTTAAAAGGTTGGTTGGTAGCCTCATGTATTTAACAACGACAAGATCAGGCATCATGTATGGAGTAATTTTGATCTCAAGATTCATGGAATCACCAAAATACTCTCATTGGCAAGAAGGTAAAATAATTCTGAGGTATGTAAGTGGCACAATAGACCTTGACATTATGCATTCAACATCATTAAATTTTAAACTCATTGGATACACTAATAGTGAAAATGGAGGCAGCATAGATGAAATGAAGAGCACATATGTTGTTTCATGAGATTCAAAGAAACAACCCATAGTAACTCTATCTTCACCATAAGTAGAGTATGTTGTAGCTACAAGCGTTGCATGTCAAGCTGTACGGATGCAAAGAATGTTGAAAGACCTGTCACAAAACCAGTAGAGAGAGCTCAGAGGATAGAAGAGAGTGAAGAAATAATTGTGTCGAAGCTCAAGCTTCTGTGTCTTTCAAGATGTGAAGAGCCCAAGCTCTCTAAAGGGTTAAATATCTCTGTAAATTTCAAGTTTGCATTTACGGGAATATTGTTCTTTGTTATTTCCCGACAAGTTATATATTTATCAAATAGTTTATGCTTGAATGCATGTTTATTTAGCCACACATTCTCTCGAGAGTTACTTGAGTAAAAGTTGTTTACAATTATAGTTTGAGTGAAAGATGAAAGAATCCATAAATTTTTCACTCAATGAAAGTTCCAGAGTGGCCGACACAAGTCTCATTAATGTTTGGATATATGATTTTATAATATTACTAGTGGGTGAAAAACATTTGAATTTCTCAAGTCTTTTAGACTAAGAAACATCCTTTGTAAATTTCGACTAAAACTAAACCAACTGAGCAAGTGAGTCCAATTAAAATTGTCAAGTAAAACTCACAAGTTGTGGAAGTTGTAAAACTCACAAGTTGTCAAAGACATCTTGTCGAAGTAAAACATGTCCGTAAAAAGGACAAGTAAGAACTTGTCAAGTTAAAAGAGTCGGGTCCTACTATTTGGTAGACTTGTGTAGTCGGAGTTAGACAAGTTTCACCTGACAAGTAAAAAGAAAGAAAGCCAAAGTTAAAATTTTATAACTGAACGGTAAGGCAAGTTTGACGGCTCTGTTTTTTATAACAGTTACGTTATTGTCAATCATTATATGCTTATATTATTTTTGGTTTTGGCACCTTATATTCATGATAGACTTATCGTCTTAGCAACCATGGAGGTAGTTTCAAATTTCAGTTTTACCCAACCATGGAGGCATTTTCAAATTTCATTTTTATGGAACCATGGACGTAGCCCATTGATTTAATGTTCTAGTGTAGTGTATAGGTACTGCACCGAAGTTGTAATTTCAAGGAGACCGGTGACAATTAGATGGCCTAGATTGGATAAAAAATCGACGGTCAACTAAGAATATTCCATCATTAGTAAATTTAGAGTATATTGTTGAGGTAACTGCAAGTGGACAACAAACCGCGGAAAAAATAATTTAAAGTTCAAAATCTTTTAGTTTCGGTTTCTGCCAATGGTTTAAAGTTCAAAATCTTTTAGTTTTGGTTTCTGCCAATGGTTTATGTTAACTATTTTTGCAATGGTGGATGTTCGAAGGGATCTCCTTGATGAACTCATAAGAATTTCTTGAAATCTTACAAAAAGACTTATACCTGGGATCATATTGTTGAGTTGCAAAAGACTTATACCTGATCGGACTTATACCTGGGATCATATTGTTGGACCATATTGTTGAGTTGCACGTATCTCTACAGAAATTGAGAGTCGAGTTTACTACTTACGAATTATTTCTATTAACTTGATCCAAAATAGAGACTTTGAGGCCTTCTACGCAGCTGGAAGCTTACTATATGTTTCAAAAAATAAATGTCTCTTTGTGTTTCAAATAACTAGTATGAGTCTACAAGATCTTAAAAACAATTCAAACCCCCAATCTTGAATATTTAATTGATTTTAAAAGTCATTTGAAAATCAGAGCTATGAATTTTACAAAATTTGAAGGCTATATAAAGCTTATTCGTGATCTTGAGTTGACGTTCATTTTTGAAAAGCAACTTCAGAATGATTTGAGCGATTAGAAGATCTCCTACTTAGGAGATGAATGGGGAATGATGCTCATGGAAAATAACTGTGACAAAAGTTGCCCAGCATTCCTTCACAACATTCGAAAGAAAAAATTATTTAGACCAAATCTCTTTGTAGTAGCAGAAGTAGATATACAGAACTAAAAGATTCATTAGGTTTCCAATATTACGTTGTTTATGAATATGTGTCTTGAATTTTGAATTTTGTGTCACAGATAACTGTTTATCTCAAATTTGTCATTAGTTTGATTATTTTGTTTAAATTTCTTCCATTTTCCGTAATTTGGTGTATAACCCAAGTCTGTCATTGATTTTCGTGAACTTTCTAACCTTTCTCAAACTTTCTTTCCTAACCTTTCTCGAGCTTTCATGCCTCATCAAATTACACAACGCCCCCAGAATTCTTTAAAAATATAAGGTGTAGCAGTCCAAAATACAATTCTCACCTGGCAAGGGTACGGCTAGTAATTCCATATTGGTTCATTCGTTTTGTAAGGTTATTGAATTTGATGGTTGAAAGAAGATCATTCTTTTAAGAAACACAGAAAGAGCAGAATGAGTCATACCATGGGTATTAGTGTTTTGTTTATTTTTTTCAAATTTTATCACAGATCAATGACATTAGTTAGTGAACATCTGTGCAAAGATCACACTTAATCTTTATTGTAGCTGGTTTTTTAAAGTTGAAAATTGTATTATGGATAATTTTAGGTGCTATATATAGCCTATGGGCTATATTAAGGGGGTCACAAAAATTTCTGCTATTTTCTTATCCGGAAAGGGTGTTTTCAGCTAAAATATATTTGCCCAATATTTATTAGAAACAAATAAATCTAAAATGAATAGCCTCTCTTATGTTAATGGGGAAATGAAAAAATCTATTTTCGCTGCATGCAAACCCTCCCTCGAATCTATCTTTAGCCTACATTTCTAGAGGAAATCTAGTGAAATCACTCCTTTGGCCCCAATTATTTTATAGTAATGGAGACTCCTAAGGGTTGTTTTTCCATCTACTAATAACCCCAATTCTAAGAATTCAAAAATATATCCACCCCTTTGAGTGTTCAACCCTTTAGAAGTAATCAAATTTCACTATAATTCAAATTATTTGGTTTTTGTGCATAATAAACATTACAATTAAACCAATTTATACTCATTATCTTCCTTTAGGGGTTCCAATTCAAGTTAATCTATTTTAGTGTCAAAGATCTCCATACTAGCTTAGACTTCCTTTTATATATATATATATATTATTTTTATTATTTCACTTAAATTCATTATTTTTCATTTTTAATAATAAAATATAACCTTAAGCATAAGTCAAAATGTCCTATATGTTGCTGACAAAGTTCTACTCCATCTCCATCTTTGGGATTTAAATAACTTCAAAAATAAGTTGGAAAGACCCATTTATGTCATTCTCATTACTAATCAACATTAAATTTAATTTTGTACGTTAAAACCTTTGGAAACTCTTAATATTGCATGTAAACCTTCTGTTTATCATATCATAGCCTATTCGATTTTGGATTAAAGCTCGAAATATAATTTCTTCATGCTTTTTTTGGATTAAAGGTGGAAATATAATTTCTGCATACTCACTAAAAGACAATATAGCATTCATTCCCTCAATAATATTTTAATCAATATTGTAGTATATTGTAAGTTGTTTCCACCATATCTTATATCATACTCATTTATCATATATAGTTGATTTAAATCATGAAAACAAGTTTGTTGCATTCTATAACTTGGAGGTGTAAGAGTTGTGTAACATTAATAATTTGTAACATTTTTATACCAAAACACCTATATATATATGAATGGATAAATCCATTTGAATTTAGAATTTAGATTTATTATACATAAAAACAAATCAAAAATAAATTTAAAATGCATATTTATATATAAATAAAACATATTTAAAATCACTTTAAAATGAATTTAAACTTAAAATTATATTCATATTATTTATATCATCAAATAAGACCAATAGGATTTTCTATCAATCCACATTTATTATCCCCAAAACTAAAACATTGCCATCTTTCTTATCAATTAATTTTTTAGTTCTTACTTAATGAAATCATTTTAAATTAAAATGATTTGAACTTATAACATAAAATTATAATTTTCATAACATAAAATCATAATTTTCATTCCGTACTTAATTCTATTAAATTATCATGATTTATGGATATTCTAAGACCGTAAGAAATAAGAAATTCCCATATATACTTTCTGTATAAATATAAGTGAGTGTAAGTTTTAATATATATATATATATATATATATATATATATATATAACAATGTGCATTCTCATTTGTAAAATCTAAAATCTCACTTATTTTAAATAAAAAAAATATTAATTTTCGTTTGTTTACCATTTGCTTTATGGTAATATTAACATTAATTTCAGATTACTACCTACCCAGCTTTTGTGATTCCACCCGAGAATTCCAGCTGATTGGTCACGATTAGCAACACTTCAACCATGAATAAAAGTAAAACATTTTCCCAACCCCACCCATTCCCTAAGTTATAATTCTCAGTAAAGAAAAATGCTTCTCTAACACCAAGAGAGTATTCCACTGAATACATTTCCATGCTCCTCTGTACAAAATCATTTGTAAAAGACAACGTCACCACAGTGATTCAAAAGAAAACTTCAGAGGCAGCAATTCACATATATTTTTTTCCCAACCCCACCCATTCCCTAAGTTATAATTCTCAGTAAAGAAAAATGCTTCTCTAACACCAAGAGAGTATTCCACTGAATACATTTCCATGCTCCTCTGTACAAAATCATTTGTAAAAGACAACGTCACCACAGTGATTCAAAAGAAAACTTCAGAGGCAGCAATTCACATATATTTTAGACTCATAAGTAAGCTGTATATGAGTGAGCAATTAAACTATATATGAATGAGCAATTCACATATATTTGAGATTCATAAGTAAGCTGTATATATATATGAGAGATTGAGAAGTGCATTAACATTCATTCGTTCATCTTTTATTTGCTGCTCAATAGCCTCCAGTACGAAGATGAAAACGTTGTGCTTGTGTTCTCAAACACTGTTGAAAGAAAATATTATAATAAGGTATTATAATGCAGGTACTGAAAGAAAAGAATGAAATGCAGGGAATATACTGTTCATATCAACACGTAGATGATAAGAATATAGAAACGAAAAAGTTGTGGGTTGACACCCAAACAAGGAAAAATCAAGTAAGAATGCGTTGGAATGTTTATTCGATTTTTTTGTATGGTGGGGGAGGTAGTCTGTGAATGATTTTCATTTCGAGTAGTGGAGAACTACTAACAACTTTATCTGAATGCATAATATGAAATTGGGGATGAAAGTAGCCTCATGAGGTACTAAAGCTTATTTGTGTCTAGAATTGTTTTGAGAAGAGATCCACTACTATAAGTGCTATACTATAAGGCCAGAAGAGATCAATCATCACATCCCTAACATTAATAATAAAAACTAAAAAGATGATTTCTGTCGAGTGCCAAGGTGTATTCCTAAAACTATTATAATTCTAACATTGTACATCCCTATGAGATTTAAAATTGTCGATCCTTGTTGTGACCACTTGATCATTACCATAACCAATGGTTTAAAGAAGCAACATAAAAGTAAAAAAAAATAGAAGAATAACTTTTCCATGACATTTTACATTACATGAAGTTTTTTCCAACATCCAAAAAAAGTTACAAATACCATCACAAAGCTAATTTATATGTTTGTCCATATGGAGCCAATTAGTGAGTAACTAGGCATTCAATTTCAAACTCCACCTAATCCCTAAGCATTGTCTTCACCATAGTAAACCTAAGTATTAGAACACTTGAAAATTTATATTAACATCTAGATGTCAAATGAGAGGGATTGATAGGGATTCCCATTTCTCTTTTCAAAACTCAGTGCATATGCTTATTATTCAAACACATTGAAAAAGTATCCTTCAAACTTCAATGTGGATCTTATTAGTATCTGGATCTCACACGAGGAGGAGTTTGAGAGGGATTCAACAATTATCTTTTCAAAATTCCATCTTAAATTTATGTAAAAAGGTTAGACAAAAAACAAGGCCCTATTATATACTGTAATCTCTTTGTGAACCTTACATGATTCAAAAATGTTATTTTTGACAAAAAAACATATTTACAATCTCTTCTCTTAAATTCTGGTTTGATAGGTGCGAGGAGTGGTATCCAAGGTAATTGTCGGCAATGAGTCAAGTTGAGTAACAAATAAAGATTTATTAATACATCTTGAACAACACATTTCAAGAGAAAACTAGGAAATAGATAATGTCCGTTATATAACTAAGACCAAACCCAAACCCTACAAATGTTCAGCGAGATAATAAGGAAGTCTATGTTGTGATTAAAACAAACACCCTAAATTGCTAAAATGTTTCTAAACTTAGAATAGAATATAAGTCTAAATTAAATTTATTAATATCAAATATTTTTCTTAATGAATAAATTGTTAATTACTTAACCTATTTTTTTATAAAATATAGAACTAAATGTAACATCTAATTCTAACCTAGAAATACTACAAATTTTTATATAAAAGAATAATTTAAGAGAAATTTTTAATAATTAGTGAGTTATTGGTCATAACCTAGGAAATATTTAATGTAAAAAAGTAACCTAAATTATCATATCTCATTTACTCCAGTATAACCTAAAAGACATAATTCTAATAAAAATAAACAAAACGTTAAGATTAATCAACTACAACTTAATCTTGTATTGCTATCTAATCTTTTTTTAATAAATTCAACCTAGGTTAAATTAAAGAACAATGCAATAATTGAAGAGAGGAATCACTTTGAACAATGTAAATCATTTTAATTATGGTAAAAAAACATTTTCTTTTGTTTTAAAGCAATTCATCTCTTTTATTATTTTCATATTCAAAGGTAATTTGTTTTGCCTATAGTTTATGGTCAATTTCAAATGTACACAAACTTATTGGAAATTGGAAATGAAAATAAAATCATTTTGAAGCAATAAGTGCGTACCCCAAAGGAATAGTCATTGAGACTAGTCACAATAGTAAGAGGGAGATATACCCCTCTAGGTGAAATGCACCATGAAAGACAAGTTATCTTACTTATGTAATAACAAACTCTCCTCTCCCTATATATTGCTTTCAGTGCATGTAGTTCCTATAATGTAATGAAATTGAGTTGGAATGCCCATATCGCCTATAATGGTTTAGTATATCTATTCAAGAACAAATCTATCTATCCATGACATATGCAAGAGTAGGTAAGTAGGTAGATTGTAGTAAGGGAGGGAGCAGAAAGAAAGAACCAAAGTCAATACAAATTGAAATGGTTTACATCCAATGCATACATTGCACATTCTTATCGATGTGGAATCCCTAATGTAGGGGATATCCTCATAAAGTAAATTCCTTCTATACCCTTAATTATATAAATCCTAGAAATTAGAAATAAATAAAAAAACAAGTCTCTCCAATATTGACATCTTATCCTAGTAATTTTACGAAAACACTTCAAATTCTCCAACAAATATCAAGTATTTTAAACTTTTGATCTTTTTTTGTTCTATTATGGTTTATGGGTTTTAGATGCACACAAACTAATTGTAAATCAGAAATAAAAAGAAAATCATTGCCAACACCTAAATGTTTTAGGAGCATCAACTATTTATTTTACCTCACAGAGCCCACAAGAGATGACTATATTGCACACTTGATTATTGTGTGAAAACCTATAATTCACATCTCTATGGACCTCACACGATTCACAGTAGAAACCGTTGAGACATATTCTGCCATTCATGTCATGGAGAAAGATCTCATACAAATATGGAGACACATGTGTGGATACAAAATCATTATTATTTTAGCTAATGAGAGTCCATACATATCTAAAGCAGTCTCTGCGCTCCTGGTCCTTGGAGAATATAATTTTTTGAACTTAGATAAGGGACAACTCTGTCGGGCCGATGAAATACTCAGTTGTTAGGTCGTTGAAAAAATAAGGCATTGGAATTTGGAAGGACCTTTGAATGGAGGATTGATTCCGCTTGATGGTGGCTCTATTGGTAAAGTGTGATTGGTCCTACCTAAAAGAAAAAACCCAGAATGTAATACCCTAAATTCAATGGTTATTTTTATAATTGAATCATGTCCTCCCTAGATGCTCAATTCAAAGTGATCAAACAAAATCCCCAATTTTAGGTGGATTATGGATAGTCCCTCCAATGTATATCTAGTTTATACCCCAATTCGAAGCGATCAAACAAAATCACCAATTTTAGGTAGATTATGTATAGTCCCTCCAATCTATATCAAGTTTATCAGCCTTATCGAAAAGGTTAAGTATTTATTAGTCCACTATAAGGAAGAATTTAAAATTTTCAAACAAATATCACTACAAATTGGGTTTCTAGTGTCTACCATAGTCAATAAGGAAGACGAATCCTAAACACACATTTGAGAGGCTTGCGACAATGAGGATGTTGAAATCATGTTCTTTTCTAGCTCACTACACTCCCGGTCTCTCATTCATGAACGTTCGTCGAGGGATTCCCTTGTTTAGATATATTGGTAGACAATTTGTACTTCTTGTTTCCATTATTAGAAGGATGGTAGGAAAACGAAGGGGTCGGAGTCTACAACATTTACCGTGTCGGTTGTTAAATATGTTATCCTTTCAACCTTTGGATTTCATTTAGGAAATTGGAATAATTCAAACACTTGTATTCAAATATTGTTCTTTCTTTGAACCTAATGTTTACATTTCACAACAGATAAATAGCATTGACAGATTTGGAACTCAAATACAAGGCTCTTTCTTCTTGCTCCTCCGCCCAAACAAAGTTGTGGTCCTAGGTCTACACTATTTTGGTTTTGATTTCATTTAAATATTGGTTTTTCTAAAGTTACATCTATTGAGTATTCGAGACTTAGTCTAGAGGACACATAGTCACATAATACATTACAAATTTCAAACAACATTTTGGATGGAGAAATTTTAAACCCTTATATTTATACAAACAAAAGGAAATCCAAAAAGGAACACATTTAAGTTTTATCCACATATAAAATATTACACAAGTGCAAAATGCTATACATACCTATAAATTCACGACAACCAAGTCGACAGCTTAGCTCTGCATAATCTTCTAGAGGAAACAGAAGTTAGGGAGACACTGAAGCATAGAATTGGAGAGTTGAGAGTCTGAGTCGTGACCTCCGACTGTGCTATACTCATAAACCAAAAATAATGTTTTTTTTTCTCCACAGACTTTGCCAGTCTCTTTAAGTTCGGGGAAGCTCAATCAAGGCTACCCAACATTCTACCTTTGGTTCTCTTGCTCCTACCGAGTTGTCCACCACAGAAGACAATGAGGAAATAGAGTGTGAAACAGTTTCCTTCTACAGAAAGATGATTGGAAGCAATGCCATCTAAATTCCACAATATCTCGGCTCTCCAGAGTTGGTTTACCTTTCTCGAGGTAGGAGAATGCATGTTTTTGTATTTCACATGATTACAAAAAAAAACCATTTTATAATTGCATCTACATAACATAGATATATCTCTGCAGGTGAGGGAAAATTGGGTTTTGTTTTTTTGAGGTCTCTATAGACTTTTATAGATCATTCTTCATTATGAGGGTGCTCATGGCATACATCAGAGAGCCCATGGGAGGAATAGGAAGAAGAAGAACAGGACTCAGGTCAAAAGATGAGGTAAGTGAGGAGGGGAGATGTAATAGCGATATTTGCAGGACCAATTCATTGGTGGTATAATGATGGCAATGAGCCTCTCCAAATCGTAGCCATTGTCGACACAGGAAACCCTCATAAACAGCTCAGGTGCAAGAGTTACCACGTAAGCATCCTGATAGATTAAGTAATGATAATATTCAGTTAGGTATATGACAAATTCTTTCGTTTCGTTTAGATATGACTATATGCATATTGTACAACCCTTCTATCTGTATGGTCCTCCATTCCAGTTGCCAAGTTGCCTCTACTTCCTAACCCCCTTCCTCCGATGATATAGGTAGACTAAGCGGCCTAGGTGGACAGTGAGAGACTGGGAGTGCTAATTCGAATGATTTTGACCCGAGTAAATGAATGGAAATTGGAATAAATCCTAGAATCTTGGACTAACTAGTATAGGATATGATTCATGAGCACAAACAAAGGGCAGTGTGCTGCTATCCTTCTACCAAATATTCGTCATCCCAGTTTTGTGGTGGTCATAATAGAAATGTCTAGCACTGGGTGAAACTCTAGTCTGGAAACTTACATACCCATTGGACCAAGATAGGTTCAAATATAGAAAATATTGCTCAATACATTGTAAATTACAACTTGTAAGTTGTAACCCAAAAAAAAACACCATTAGTTTTTCCTTGCAGAGCCTTGACAATGGAGGGTTATCAAACCAATTCACCATCTATATATATGACTCATATGAGAATTTAATTTCACATCATATACTCAGATACTCAAGTGACTTATAAGTTGTGAGATCATGTGACTCGATGAACAATAAGATGACAGATGGAAAACCGAGTTGGAAGGTGGCATCATCTCATACCAAGATTTAATGAAGTTGGTGGATCAGTAATGCATGCCAATGTCATTAAATTCTTTGAAAGTGAACATTGAATCCTGAGTCATAATCCTAAATCATTGAGTTGAACTTGACACTAGGCATCCTAGTTTCCCACCATGATCGATGTCGATTGGGACCAAGATCCTCATCCATGATCCGACTATTCAAAGGCACCTGGGAAAACTCTGAGTCCCGACTCTCCCATACTCCACTGAATCAAAACCTCTCGAAAGGCAATTTTTTTAGCTTCCCTTCTGTTGCAAATTTACCAAGGCTTACTCAATTTCATTATTGAAGTGCTGGAAATGAAACTAAATTTTTTTTGCATGGGAAATTTTTTTGTAGCCTTCTATGACATTTAAAATGGCCTTTGAAGGGCTCTGAAGGCTTCAAATTCGAAGCCTAGATGCTATCATATTCAACGACAAAGTTTGACTTGAAAACCAATTAAGTCGACTTAACATATAGATTTATCATAAATGGATGAATTAAAAACCAAATTAATATCAATTTTTCAAAAATATATATTATATATTTGTGACAAGTTTATTAACAGACTAATTTGATTAAATAGCCTTTTTCAAAAGTACAAGTATAACAATTCTAAATTCTAAAAACATATTATGATTTTAGCTTTAAGTTGATTGATTGGAAGGTTAGATAGCATTTTTCACTCAAATTTTGTCAAGTATATTTATTAGAAAATCCCAAATAAATTTATGAGACGTTTAGGAGAACCAGGGGAACTATGTTGTATAGTTTACTTGTTTTAAAAAAATAACATACAATGTGTAACATACCTCAAATTTTAAAGATAACAAAAATCTATAGCTATATATCTTTAGAAAAATTAATAAAATATCTAATTTTTATGAGGCGTTACAAACAAAAATAGAGAGTTTAAAGCATAATCATGGTCATATGAAGTGATCATCATCTCCTTAAAAACTTAGAAGCCCTTTTCCAAGTAGAATAGATTTCCAAACAATAACTGAAAAAGCTAAGTTACTGTTCTTCAGCAAGAACCATTCCGTAGTTCTGATTCCGCATTCTGCATTATCCTTTTTGCTGCGAAATTTGGAAACCAGAAACACAAGGTGCGACAGAGTCCCTTGAACCACTTTTTGCCTTCCGTCTTCTGCCCTTCTGCCTTCCATTGCGGAATCCAGAAATCAGAACTCAACGAAACGACCACCTTGTCCTTTGTATATCCGCCTTCTGACTTGCTCCTTTCTTCCTTTTGTGGCAGACACTAGAATTCAGAAACTTCATGAAACGATAACTTAGTCTTTTGGATTTCTGACTTCTGTCTTTCTGCCTTCCGCCGCAGACCTCGGAAATCAGAAAACCCATGGAACAAACACTTTTCCTTAACCCTTTTTATATTTTCCACATCCTGCCTTCCATCTTCCACCTTTCACAGGAGGATTCTAGGGTGCAGAAAACACCAAATTTCATTGGCTTGGATTTTATACCTTCCATGTTGTTGATTTATTGCGACTTAAGTCCCGAACGTTGACCTCATTCTTTATGGATTCCACAATGAAACCTTCATGACCAATATCAGCCGTTGATCTTCTTTGCAGATAAAATCTCGACCGTCGATCTATTTCTTTACGGATTTCACAAAAAAACCTCCTTGACTATCAACAGTCGTTGATCTTACTTGCGGATGCAATCTCGACTATTGATCTACTTCTTTGAGGATCAACGTCTAACTCATTCAGGTAGACTCAATCCTGTAACAAATTCCTTTGGATAAAAATTTCGCACCCAAAGTCTGCTGTTAATAAAAAAAATGGCTTGTTGATCATCTGATCAGTGTCCCCACGAAATCAATGGTGGACTTCAAAATTATGAAGTGCATTACATAAATATTTTGCACACATCAAATTTTTTTCACAACCCGCAACTTCTCCCAGCGAAATCATTGTAGACCGTCGATCTATGATATGATCGATCTCAGTCGTAGATCTTGATCTTAAAATCCAATGATCACTTCAGATTTCGTAGCCCGACCTCTTCTATATATTCCTTGCTCCTTTTCCAACAAAATTTTCTTATCATCGTCGATCTTCTCCAACTTCGATCCCCACCGCACGATGTATGGCGATTTGATTAGGATTAACTTGGGCACATTTTCGGTTTGCGAAAATCGATTTCAACCGTAAATCTGTCGAAAATACAAGTTCTTTAACCTCCTGTAATATTCACTGAATTGATTAGTGAAAGGATCAATTCCATCTGTAACGCTTCACACAGACATGATTCGATCTCATATGCTATACATAAATTTCAAATCTAGATTATGCTAGGTTAATTCTGGATTCATACCGTGAATTAAGGTTTTTTCCCATGTAGATAGATTGCATTCGTAACATCAAAATATATAGATCTAAACTATAAAATAACATTATTAGATCAATTGACAATCCAAGTTCAAAATCTAGAAATAAAGGAAGATTTACATAAATTGGCACATTCAGGGAAATACGTAGTAGAATATTCGATCAGTTACAACAACAAAGGATTCAATTCGTTAGATATGTATACCTCAATTCCAAATCATTCAAGTATCGATTCCAAACCATTAACATATTTACAATAGTCAAAACTAAGTAATTTTACTCAGAACAAAATATTAATCACTACAGTAAAAACATTATACATATCTAAACTACTTGAGAAAACATGGATATTTGTTCTATAGAAATGCATAATCCTACTACATGGAGACGTAACTGTATATAAAAATTTTACATACACATCCTACTATAACTAGAATTGGTTATAAGAAAACAAGTAGGTACCTAGCACCAATGTTAGGAAAAAAAAGTGGAGAATTTGTTCCTCCCAACCAACTCCCAGAGCAACCAAATTACTTGTCCAAAAGCCTCGATTCTGTTCATTGAACCACAGGAGAAAAATATCTTAATGCTCCATCTCGTGCATTACACATATTTTAATGTCCACCCAATGCTAGCCTCCTGCTACTCATGAACATGCTATTAAATAGTTTTTTTCCTAGAACTTGCTCATTTATGAGC
This sequence comes from Pseudotsuga menziesii, assembly GCA_001517045.1. Classification (NCBI taxonomy): domain Eukaryota; kingdom Viridiplantae; phylum Streptophyta; class Pinopsida; order Pinales; family Pinaceae; genus Pseudotsuga; species Pseudotsuga menziesii. The sequence continues at coordinate 900,388 of LPNX010884666.1, read as the reverse complement.
CTCCTGCTCTTTAGAAACTCAACTAGGAGTGGAGATGTGATTTTTGGGGATGACTCCTCCTGCATCTTGAGTTCTCACTCAATGGTCTTTGCCACTTTTCATTTTCCTCTTGTGGGTCAGCAAACACTCTTTAACAACTATATCCCTTTTGTTCTGCTTTATCATGTTTTATTAAATAGGGAATGTTTTATTACAAAATGTTTTATTCTTGACTTTCCTGTCAAAGAATAATAAAATAATAATCAAGATATTTTCAAACATAATAACAAATTATTAATTCAGGGGGTATTACATACACCTGCCCCTAAAAGATAACATCATCCTCGATGATATAACTTTTGTTTTTATTCTTCCATGTATGCCTCTTGGAATAAGTCTGGATATGCCTCCTACATATTACTTTCCAGCTCTTCCAGACTAAGGTGGTTCCATTGCACCTTTACCTGTTCGATGGTATGGTTCCGGAGTAAAAGTTCTCTCCTGTCTAGAATGCAATCCAGACCCACTTGGAACTCTCCCTACGGTTCCATCTCGATTACATTCCAGTTAATCACATGAGAAACATCATGAATATATATTTTCAATATGGAAATGTGAAACACATTATGTACTTTAATATTGGGTGGTAGGGATAACTAGTATGCAACCGTCCCCACTTTATCTAGAATTTCAAATGGCCCATAATACCTGGGTGTCAATTTCTTATACTTTCCCAATATCATGGTACGTTTCTTGGGGTTTACCTTTATTTATACATGATCACCCACCTAGAACTCTCTAGGAGTTCTTTTTAGGTCAACATAAATTTTCTGCCTGTCTTGGGAAACCATCAAGTTTTGATGTACATGTTTCACGGTTAGTTCCATATCTTCTAATAAATCAAGTCCTAACATTAATCTATCAACAAGGATGCCCCACGAGATTGGAGTATTATATTTATTCCCATATAAAATTTCAAATGGAATCATACCTGCAGAAACTTGAAAATTATTGCTATAAACAAATTCAACTAAGTGTAGGTACTCTTCCCACTTACTTGGTTTGTCCATAACAGACATTCTTAACATGTCCTCTAGAACCTGGTTTACCCTTTAAGTCTACCCATCTGTTTGTGGATGATATGCAGTACTGAAATTTAACTTGGTACCCAATTCTTTAAATAAGGCTTTCAAGAAGTTACCTATAAACTTCACATCTCTATCTGAGACTATTACCTTTGATATGCCATGTAACCTGAATATTTATTTCATGAAGATGTCTACAATATTAACAACTTTGTAGGAAGATTTGACAGGTATAAAATGAGCCGCTTTGCTTAATTGTCAACCACAATCATGATGGAATCACAGGGGCATCGCTGATGGACCAATATGATAACACGTTCATTCATATTGGGGGTTAAGAAATTAAAAATTTCCAAAACAGTATATTGAGTTTATAAGTGCTTATATTATTTATTATATAAATAACCTAATATGTTGGGGGATTTTTTATTACAAACATTTTCCATATGCAAATGGTTTTCGCGGAGGGAGCATAGGGCATGCATAGGGGTTTTGTGGTTTTCATGGGTTTGTAGTGTTGGAGAAGAATGTTTTCCGCAGGTGGGAATCTTGCGTGGGTTCGCTATGTTATGGGTGAGCATAGCTCTTCAGTTGGCATTATGGATTGAGGTTTCACTGTGAGTTTGTTCGATGTGTTATGGTATTCCTGTCTGTGTAATAATGGGTGTTTTCTAGGGTGACATGGTTCATGAGGTGCCAAGGTAGATAAGTTCAATATATATATCCAAGTCTTCTTTTCACTAACTGAACTGAGCTATCCCAGATCAATAAATACCTAAAATCAGATGGTTTTCCTTATTTTTTTAAGAAATGCCGTGTGAACCGAGAGGGTGGCTGGGCCGAAATATTCCTAATCACGTTATCTCAATGTAATGTTGCAGAGCTCCATGTTGGTTGTTGATAAGGATCGAGATTCTTTTCAGTTGTTGTAGTGATGTATTTTTTAATTGTGTTTGTTCAAGATTAGGAACTGAGTTCGTAGATGTTGTAATGATCTGATTTCCCAAGCTTCATTTTCGGTGCAGCAATATCACAACAATATAAGTGTTTTATTGATTATGTTTTAATATTTTGTACCAAAATTCATATAGGATGTAATGATTTGGTTAGGTGACGTGTGCTAGTTTATATATTGTTTGTTTGTAAGTTTAGGTATTGATATTTATACACTGAATTTTAACTTCCGTCGATTTTCTTATTTCAATCTGACATAAATTGTATTAGGGTTAATTTTCCAGTGGTGGGTTTGAATCCAAGACTAGAAGATACATAATATAAATGGTTATTTATATGTTATGAACTGCGTCGCACAATCTTAATGTTCCATTGGTTTTACCTTTTGCTATAATATTTGAGATGAGAGTGAAAGAGTTCATGAGGGTTTGCACCCTGCTGTGAAGAAATTAGGGTTAATGCTGCTATATTTAGATGGGATTTGATAATCCCTCTACAGCTAGAGAGACTACTTTTGTTAATATCAATTTTATTTGTTGGCTCGTAGTGTCCTTGTCTGACCATGTTGACCTTGGTGCATTTTTTTGTTTTTGTAGTAGATGCTCCTATTACTCTTTTTACCAAGATCTAAAAACTAGATCTAATTCGGTGCTATTGTTATTGTTTACCAAGGATTAACCTTTATAGATTCATTTTAGGAGTTGTAATAGGATCTTCTAAATTTGGTGGAATGGGATCCCTTGACTTTGGTGGAATAGAATCTCTCTACTGTTTCATGTTACATATGGAATGAGAGAGGACATGCTGCATTGGTTGATTTTTGCTAACCAAAAGAGTGTTCTTTATTTCAAAAGCTTGCAAATTTTTGATAGAGTTTAGTTATTTAATACATGTTCCAAAATTGGGGTCAGTTGGGGTTATCCTCTTTACTTAGTAAGAAGAGAAGCGTAGGTTAACTTAGCTACTGATTGCATTGAAAATGGATTTGTAGAATGATAATCCAAGTAATATATGGGATTATGAAGTTAAAAGTAGAATGACCAGTAGTTTCCATAGCAGAAATATAGCATCAGTTTCCTTTTGATAGCAAGGCCAGATTCGTTTTGTTTGGAAAAATGTTGCAAGATACATTTCGAGGGCAAATTTGAGTAGTACATATGAGAGTCGTACTAGATATATTACATTGGTCCTCCTGTAATAACTGAATGTTGTTTGATTTAATGTATTTCTTTTCAGAGCTAGAAAGATTTATATTGTAGATTCTATACTAAGTTTTTTCTTCTTGGGATTTGCTTAAATTCAAAGTTTTGTGGCTTTTGTAGAATTATTCAATTGCAGTTCTGGAAAATAAATATATTAGAGTTAATGTGACTCATGAATGATGAGAACCATATACTTCATTTCCTGAGGAAAAAATTATGATATCACTTGACTATAAACCATTTTCAATAGGTCTTTAAGGGCCAATATTTAAACAAATGTTATAACTAAGCATCTTTAAAAATACCAAAAAAATAGTTCCTTTAGGGAAATGACCATCAGTAGTTAAATTAATTTTTGTTGAGGATCATGACCACCGGTGGTGAATGTGGATATCTGGCTAGTGGTGGTGGCATGGATTTATTCTTCGGTAAAATTTCATTGATGTTGATTAGGTCACTCGGGACAAAGTGAAACTTCAATAGGAATTTGAAGTTCTTACTACTTTGAGTAGTCATTGGTGTTTTATTTTTCTAAATGCAATATAAGTACTAATTCAAGAAATACCTTATATTTGTGCTTGTTGAAAAAAAAAATGAATATTGTTGTGTTCATGGTCGATTTTTTTCCTTCTACGGTTAGTTATGTTCGTATTTCAAGTATCTGTATGGTTCTTATTACTTTGCAATGCCAACCATGTGTCTCCTTTGTGTAGGCCTGAATCACAGATTCTGGAGGAATGAAGCCAATGAATTCTATAAGAGTTTGTATGATGCTTAACCATACAATAACCTCATAATAGGAGGATAACCTCGTAATATGGTGGATAGCCTCATATTTTGAAACTGAAATGTCAACATGTATTTTATCAGGTCCTATTTTGTTACCTCATGATGGACTTGTTGGTAGCCAGCAACAACCTCTTCATTTCTTAATAAAATGAAGAGAGAACAGCTCTTCATGTGATTTATCAATTCAAAATTATGAAAGAGCACCTTCAGAATCATTGATTCTGAAGGTACTCTCAATCAAAGGAGAATGACATGATGTTTCGAGAGCTGGAGGAAACTTTCTCATAAACTTGGCCTTTAACAACTGTTAGTTAGTTTCATGAATTTTTATGAATTCATTTAATCATTAAGATAAATTTATGAAACTTAAGAATTTGAAATAATGTGCCAAAAGAAAATCGTTAAAACACATTTTGTGTTGAGTAAGGTATTACTAGCCCTAAGTCATAAAACCAAAAATGACTTTCAAAGTTAATATTGTATGTAATATCATATTACGACCTTTTGTAAATATCATAATTAATGAATAAATGATGTTTATATAGGAAGGTTTCACTTATTATAGTTTTATCATTTAAATATCCTACTTAACGTTAGATATGTATCAATAGGAATTTGGAAGGGGTTAAAACTTAGTCTTGTACATATATAGCATAGATATTAAATCTAGCTGTTTCATCTAAGCCTTGTTAACATTAGAGTATGCGATTTTATTACCCTGCATGCCATCATGTAACATGATTAAACTGGAGATGACTGTTAAGATTAGCTGAGTGCACAATGAGCCATTTGTCAAGTTGATAAACGATTATCATTTGGATTAATGAGCTGGTATGAGAACGTGTCTTGCACCTCTTGACAAAGTCGATAGTTGTGAGCATATGGAGGTATCGTATTGACAGTGTTAAATGCTGATAGTCATTTCAATTTACGTCGATGTACCTGTTAATTATTAGCCACTATCCATAATCAATGGTTGAAATGATGATCTATCAGTCACCATATCTCTGGTTCACCAATTTAGTGGTTATTACTAACAGTCGTGGTTAAGCATAGATAAACTGGCATGAATCATGATATAATGTGAAGTTGCAACACTTATCACTGCTTAAAATCCGGCTAAAATGGCAGGTTCAGAGATTGTATCTTCGTTAGATTTGAAGCATGCAAAAGCTATCCATCATGTCATATGTGTGGATACCTATTCCTTCTATGTTCACTTCTCCATTCATTTCAGGTCGAAGCCAGGAGAGTGCAGAAGAAACCATGTCTCCTTTGAATCGTTTTGAGATTTCTGGGTTTGAACTTATAGAAGCTAACCAAGAAGTTGCCAAGAAATTCGAGAAAATGGGATGGGGACATTTCTTTAGGAGTTTCGATGGTCACCATGTAGAGATTACTAAGCTGTTCACCATGAATTTTGAAGATGAGAGGGTGCAAATTGGGGGTTTTGAGTTTGTTATCAATGAAGATAAGATTGCAGAAGCCACTAAGCTCCCACAGGTTGGAGAACGCTGGTTTAAGGGCATTATGGTCAATAAGAAGAAGTGCTTGGCTCTGTTAATGCCATTACCGGATGATACGAAGCTGAAGATAGGAGTCCTTGTGAAATTTTTGAAGCCCGAATGGAGAGTTTACTATGAAATCTTAGGAAGGTACGTGTCCTGTTGTGGACGATACTCCCATTTGCACTTATACCATTTATGATTGCTCTTAGCTGTAAAGGGTTACAAGCTTAATTTTCCCTTTTATCTATGGCAAAGTCTAAAGAAAATGTCACAGACTGTTATAAATTTTAGTAACCCTGACAGTAGCCTTTTTCACCACGGGTTGATAAAAATTATATTGCAATTTCAATTATCTGCCAAGGGAAAGTCTTGAGATAAGTTTTTAGTCGACTGTCAGTTGGGGCCGACACAGTATTGGCCTAATCCATCCCCACGAACTCGCAGGAAATGAAAGGTCATAAATTATGGGGTTAATAACACTTCTGAAAATATATCAGAGGTCAAGGGATTCGAGAATGCAAGCATGCCCATAAACAAAGGGATTAGTGAGAATGATGACAGGGATTCAGTTCCTTGCAATTTTAGAGAAGTCTTGGATAAACCCTTATCTGGTAAGAGTGATAGCAACCCTCTAAAAATAGAAGAGGGATTAACCAAAGGTGAAATTGATAATAATGTTGAATGTGAAAATTCATTTGAAGCAAATAAACCTGATGAATGTAACAAAGAATCCATGCATAGATTAGATCATTTGGCTCAAATTTGTTGTGACAAGGAAGGGCTTGGTTTTGAAAATATATCATTTTCACGAAGAGTCACGAGGAGCATGCATAATATCCATTTGATTTGAGGTTACAAGGTTGATCAACAAGCTTCTAAGCCTACAGTTGCTAAACCTACAGTCGTAGATGTTGAGGATGCCATGCCGTCATCTGTCCCTAATACAATGGATGCAGGTAATCCTGCTATCGCACAGGGAAGTGATGCAAAATCAGTCGAGGCCGAGGGCAATCAACCAGGAACAAACACAAACGTTGCAGATCCTGAACCATCATACAGTCAACATTGTGATAGTCCTCATTCTCCTCAGGTAACCAAAGAAGATGAAACTCTGCAGCAGGTATTAGGCAATGTTTACCAAGATAAAATTACAGAGTTTAAAGGAAAACTCAAGCATTGTCTATCCATCACAGAATTGTTAGAAGAAGAAAACAAAACCTTTAGGAAAGAGTTACTGGAATGGATTGATAGATGGAAAAAGATGAACGTTAAGAAGAATCAATACAAAAAATCCAAGAAATCAATCATAAGTACTAATCAGCTGCTACTTGAACGAATTGAAAAGAAAAACATTAAAATCATCAGGTTAAAGGCTAAACTAGCAGAAGCTTGAAGAGCAATCGCTTTTCATAATGAAAATTGATAATTTTCTCATTTCCTATGTCGTTGCAAAATAGGTAATAGTCATTCTGGTTTCGCATGCCTGTAAAATCGGAGATTTAACAGGCATGCATTTAAAATTTCAAGTTATTTCTATTATCTATGTGTTAAATTGATTTTAATAAGATGCTTCGTTTGAATTCAATGCAGGAGGTTTTATCATCACCCTTTTCCAGAAATTCAGGACATAGTTATACGTTGACATGGAGATGTGGCTGTTTGGTTACAAGTTGGAGTTTTATCAATGGGCAAGAATTTTCTGAAGTGCCTCGACTCAGGCTAGTCGATTTCTGTTTATAGTAATAGGTGTAATTAGATGCCCTTTTTAGTTAGATGATCCCTATAATGTTGCATGCAACATTAATAGGGAAAACTGAATCTTAGTAGTATATAAGTCAAGAGTTTTGATGAACTCGGGGATGGAGTGCTGGAAGAAAAACTTATCTGAAATATATCCTATTACTGGTATTTTCTCATACTCGAAGTTGAACCTTTGATGTGAATGCTACTGGACATCTGCAAACAGATACTGTTACTCGTATTTTGTTTTTTTTGGATTTATATATATATTTCAGCCTGTTATCTTCTGTCTTTATATTAACTCAGTATGTTGTGACATACTGATGTTGAATTATATCTTTCACTTTATCAGCTCAAGTTAGTATTTTAAATGAATATTTCATTATGATGTTGTTTATTAGTATTTTTACTATAAACCTAAGTTGTAATGATATACTTTTCTGTCTATTTAAAATTTCATTTGTATGTTGACAGTGACTTTTAAATAGGCATTATCTTAAATTCAAATAGTTGCCTTGATAATTAATTATTAATTAATTTCAGACAGTTGAAATTAACTGTGTGTTTACAGATTATGTTTCAATTCTGTGGTCATATAGCAGAGTGACTTATTAGTTATAATTTAAATGTGTCTGTTTAAATTATGCTTTAGTCTTTCTGTTCATCTTTATTGATTAATAGTTAATATAATCTTAAATTTGCTCTCAACTGAGATAGAGGTAAATAGAATAGATAGAATAATTAAGTTTAAATTTTATTGTTTAATTGGCAATTGTTAGATCATTTGGCATACTTTACATAAGTTTTCAGATTCAGAAAAATTCTCAAAAAATTGAAGTCTTTCCTTAAGAAAGCAACCTTAGGATATTTTAGATATTTAGGTAAAATAAACATTAGAATAGGTTAGATTTTGCTAGTTTTAAGTTCTCCTTAAGAGACAAACTAGCTGGTAGCAGGACCATAACCTGTGAGGTTTTGTTAATTCAAACATACCGGACGCTGCTTTAAGCTGATTGTGTGGACAAAACCTCCTTATTGGCCTAGATTCATAAAATCGGGCCAACAAATGGCGCTAGAAGGAGGGCCTGTTATTGAGTAATGGTAGGTGAAACTAATGAAACATTTCCAACCAGCCAACAATCTCCAGAAGTCAGTAGATCACCTTTTATAGAAACTGTTAGGAATATCGTTGAACGTGATCCTGTCACTTCTCCCTTTACTCCTGCACAAAGTGCTCAAACTCTAGAAGAATCCAGACATATCCTTACTAGAGCTTACGCCAATCAGTTAGGTATTTCTCCAATAGATTATGGTCTTCCTAGAAAACAGCGACATAATCCACAATTTACCATAGTTACGCGAGATTTGGAGATAACTGGTAGTACTCCCCATCATCAGGTTGAAAGAAATCAAAGGTAGATTACACAAACCAATACTGCTAGAAGACTAATCATAGGAGGTGGTTCTAATCAGCCACCTTCTCCTCCTGAGTCACCACCTGATAGTCCAAGACCTTCCAATTCAGGAAGTTCTTCTAGCTCTCAAGGAAGTCCAATGGCAGGAAATGTAGGAGGAGGAGGTAATCCTCCACCTAATCCACCTAATCCACAGCTCCCTTGGTTAAGGGCAGCTGCTGTAGCAGTTCCTGGGGTACAACATCCATTGCCGAAACACTCAGATAAAATTCTTCCTAAGTTTAACCCAGATGACAAAGAACCTACAGAGGTGCATATTGACAAATTCATGTTGGCTGTTCAAACTTTGAACGTTCAACATGAAGATGTAGTTTGTCGATTGTTTCCTCTAACCTTTGAAGGAAGAGCTTCTACCTGGTACTTTTCATTAGTACAAGGATCTATTACAAATTTGGAGGAATTTAATAAAGCTTTTCTAGATAAATTCGGGGAAGATAAAACACCCGCTCTTTTAGCCCTAGAGTTATCTAGAATTAGAATGGAGCCTAAAGAAAGAATCAAAGATTTCAATCAGAGGTTTCTAACATTAAAAAACAAAATTCCAATTGCTTCTCAACCTCCGGAAGATATAATTATTGAAAAGTATATGTCAGCTTTACCTAGGAATTCCGGAATGTTTGTGAAGAGAGCTGGAAAAACAACACTAATAGAAACATTTGAGGAAGCCATTAAAGTAGAAAAGGATTTCATGTCTTATGAACCAGATAGAAGTGGGAAATCTGATTCTTTTCCTCGAAGGAAAACAGAAAAACCTAGTTCAAATAAAGATAAAGCATTCGATGTAGAACAACTACAAAATGCTATCCAAACATTAACCAATGAAGTTATAGGGTTAAAAAAGAATAATTCTGAAGCTTCTCCTTCTAGGGGTTACTTCATAAATCAGTTTAGACAAAACCCAAACACAAATAATAAGAATACACCCCCTGACATAGCTGCTAATGAAGAAATCTTTAATACAATTCGAGCTGTTCTATCTTTGTCTGAAACTCCTAGTCAAGAGATGAATGAAAACGAAGAAGAAGAGGAATCAGAAAATGATGAAGAATCAGAAGAACCTCAACAAGTTAACGGTCATTTCTGGGATAGTTTTGTGAAAGAACATGAGAATAGAAATCCACCTTCAGGACAACATGTATATAATACTCGTAGTAAAGCATTTGCAAACACTCCTGGTGCTTCAATCTCTACTACAAATACTGACAACAATAACTCACAACCGAACAAAGAAACTCAATCTGGCAAGCAAACTTACCCTACTAAGGGTACTCAAACCATTCAAAATGCTCCAAAATTGGATTTACAATATGATATAATCGAAGATTTAAAAAAGACACGTGCAAACATCAGTATGTACGATCTTCTTCAAATCTACCCAATGCCTAATAGTCATATTATAAATCCTGCAGTAAGTTCAATTGTTCCTAATGCAAGACGAAATGTTGCTGCAAATAGTTCTAACAATGATCCAACAACAACTGAAAAAGGAAAAGCAACAGCCGACAAAGCTTCGCTGATAGGTAAGAATTCTAAGTCAACTACACCTCCATTCTTATTTACCTTTGAAATTTTCAATAGAAATGTCCATAACTGCATGGTAGATTCAGGAGCATCCTCTAATGTTATGCCTTTATCTGTATGTAAGAAATTGAATGGAAAATTTGTTCCATCTAATTCACAAATAACTCAATTAGATAGAACAAATGTAAAGGTTGTTGGAGAGATGAAAGATGTCTTAGTTAGGATTGCTTGTAATCCTTCGATTTATCAAATCATAGACATTGTTGTTGCTAATATTCCAGATGCATATGGACTGTTCTTAAGTAGAGATTGATCCCAACAGCTGAACGGTTTCTTTGCCACTGATTGGTCAACATTGTGGTTACCTAAGAATGGAAAGTCAAATCAGATTAAAATAAATAGAGAACGGTATATTAAACATACTTTTACAGAACTGCATGATCCTAGTGAACCTGTTTTATTTTCTGATTCTATCATGGGAAATTACATGTATGAATTAGGATTTGGTAATTTCAAACCTGAAAATTCTACTCATTCTGAAAATAATTAGCAATCTAAAATTTGTAATGTAACATCTGTTTCTCCTAACTGTTCACTCAAAGAGACCATCAGTGATGTAAATAATGTAAATATTGTAGAAAGTAAGGTGATTGTACATAGTTCTATTTGGACTTTATATTTCAATGGTGCAAAATCTAAAGAAGGAGCAGGAGCCGGTTGCTTACTGGTAGATCCTCAAGGTAATAAAACCTGTATAGCTTGTTGTACAAATAATACAGTCGAATATGAAGCTTTAATACAGGGTTTGAAAAGGGCAATTGATTTGGGCATCAAAGAGATAATTGTTTATGGCGATTCCGAGATCATTGTTAGATAGGTTCGTAATTCCATTCACTGTTTATCTGAACATTTACAGAGTTATCAGAAAGAGGTATGGAATCTTATCGTACATTTTGATGCATTTAACATAAATTCTATTCCTAGAAGTCAAAATCAAGAAGCAGATTTGTAGGCAAATGTAGCATCCAAGTTAATTCCTTCAGAAAATCTTACACCAGATTTCTTTTCTGTTGAATTGATTTTTAGGCCCTCCATACCTGATAATATTTTTAATTGGCGTGTGTTTGACAATGATACGCAGGTACTGAATTTTCTAACAAACGAGGATATCTTTAAAGATTTAGCAATAGATGAAGTCACTCATGATGACAATCTGCGGGATTTTTCGGTAATAAATGATTTATGTTCAGTTGAAAAAGCTTTCGAACAGGTAAAACCAGTTCCCAATTCAGTATTAAGATTAGAAAAGTTTTTTGATCTGCAGGATAAGTTTAAGTCTGTCCCTAATTGTAAAACAAACAGCTCTCGGATGAAATATGAAACCATCAATTTGGGAACAGAATCAAATCCCCAAACTATAAATCTAGGAATAGATTGTAATCCTACAGAAAAAACAGCTTTCATAAAATTGTTTAAGGAGTTTAAAGATATATTTGCATCGACATATGATGACCTAAAAACATTCAATACTCAAGTCATGCAACATATAATTCCAATTAAACAAGAATCAAAACCCTTTCAGCAGAAGTTAAGAAAATATCACCCATCATTAGAACCAACAATAAAAAAGGAACTGAATAAATTGTTAGCTACCAAGATTATTTTCCCTATCAGACACACTCAATGGGTAGCAAACTTAGTTCCAGTTAGGAAGAAAAATGGGGATATTAGATTATGTGTGGATTTTAGAAATTTGAATAAAGCTTCTGAAAAGGATAATTACCCTGTTCCTCCCATGGAACAAATTCTTCAGAAGGTGTCTGGGTCTGAGATACTGTCTCTTCTTGACGGTTTCTCAGGGTACAACCAAATATTGGTCTCCCCAAATGATCAATTGAAAACAGCTTTTAGAACTCCATGGGGAACGTATGCCTACCGCAAGATGCCATTTGGGTTAATCAATGCAGGAGCAACATTTCAACGAGCAATGGATATTGCTTTTAGAGGCTTAACCAGTCATTCAGTCGTTGTCTATTTGGATGATGTTACTGTGTACTCTAAACATCAGCTTGATCATCTTAATCATCTTAGAAAAGTATTTGAACGATGTAGGAAATTCGGAATATCTTTAAATCCTAAAAAGACAATATTTGTTGTTTCAGAAGGTATCTTATTGGGATGTGTAGTCTCGAAACACGGAATCATGATTGATCCCAAAAGAACACAAGCCATTTCAAATATTACCTATCCTTCTAGCAAGAAAGGAATGCAGTCGTTCTTAGGAAAAATTAATTTTGTTAGGAGATTCATTCCTAGTTTTTCCGAGATCATTCATCCTTTGCAGAAAATGATTAAAAAGGATACTGTGTTTAATTGGGGACAAACTGAAAAAGAATCATTTCAGAAAATTTTTGAAGCCATTTCAGAAGCTCCTAGTCTTCTAAGTCCAGATTTTAATAAAGATTTCATATTGTACACCTTTGCTTCTTATATTTCATATGCAGCAGTTTTAACCCAATTAAATTAGCAAAATAATGAAGTCCCAATTTCCTTCATGAGTTCGAATTTCAAAGGTGCTGAACTCAATTATCATGAAGTTGATAAACAAGCCTTTGCCATTTTTAAAGCTGTAAAACATTTTTGTCCTTACTTGCTGAAATCTAAAACGAAAATAATTGTCCCTTATTCTTCAGTCAGAAATTTGTTGGTACAGAAAGATTTAGGAGAAAAGAGGGCACCTTGGATGACAGCTCTTCACGAATATGACTTAGAAATCAAACCTTCAACGATAATCAAAGGTCAAGGGCTATTTAAATTAGCTGCTGAAGCTGCTCACTTTCCTGATGATAAAGCTAAAACTGTTATTGATGAAGCTTTACTTACTAGGGAAATTTATTTTTATCCACCACCTCAAGATTCCTGGTACACAGACATACGGTTACTTACTTAGAACCAAAAAAGAAAAGAGCACTTAGATTGAAGTCTGCTCCATACTTATTAATCGATAATATCCTCTTTCGGAGAAATTTAGATGGATTATACCTTCGATGTTTAGATAAAGATGAAACAGAAATAATTCTGAAAGAATTACATTCTGGACCAGCAGGAGGTCATTTTGGTGGGGAGACCACTGCTCACAAAATTCTCAGGGCTGGTTATTATTGGCCTACCTTGTTTCGAGATTCCTATACCTTCGTCAGAAAGTGTCAAGAGTGTCAACTTGCTGCAGGAAGGGTGAAAAAATCTGCTTTCCCTTTACAACCTGTTTCAGCTGAAAGACCCTTTCAGCAATGGGGTATCGATATAGTAGGTCCAATAAACCCTCCCTCATCAATGCAACACAAATATATAATAACTGCAACTGATTATTTCACCCATTGGACTGAAGCTGCACCATTAAAAGTTGTGAATACCAATCAGGTTATACTATTTTGGTAATTCTTTATCATAACAAGATTTGGTATTCCTGATTCTCTTGTTTTCGATAATGCATCATATTTTTCATCAATTGAGTTAACTCAGTTTGCTTTAGAGAAGGGAATAAGAGTCAGATATTCAGCTAATTATCATCCTCATGGGAATGGTTTAGCTGAATCAACAAATAAAAATTTATTGAAAATTCTTAAAAGAACTGTTTCAGTTCACCATCGGAACTGGCATACAGAATTGGTCAATGCTCTTTGGGCAGATAGAGTAACTCCTAAAGCTGCGATAGGTAACTCACCATTTTTCTTAGTATATGGAACTGAAGCTATCCTTCCACCAAATTTGTTCTTACCTTCGTTACAGTTAGCTCAGTCTGTTCAGGAAGAAGAGTGCCCAGTAATGGAAAAAAGAATTAATGCGTTGCTAAAACTAGAAGAAGACAGGGAAAAGTCAAAACAACACTTTAATAAACATCAACAGATTGTAAAATCGTGGTTTGACCAATCTTTCAGTTCTGATCGAGAATTTCAGGTAGGAGACCTGGTTTTAAAATGGGATAAAGCTCATGAAGATAAGGGCGATCATACTAAATTTCAGAAACTGTGGTTAGGTCCCTTTGTTATTTCTGAAAAAATAGGTCCAAGTACCTTTCGATTGCAAACACTTGAAGGACAGTCCGAAACATTCCCTATGAATGGACTGATTCTTAAAAAATATTTTTGTTGATACTTTTCTGTCTAAAACTGTACATATCTACTTGTTGTTTGTAAATAAATTTGTCTTTCTGTATATAAACTAGCAGACTGTTAAATTAATCAATTTGCTGTCAAAGTCAAATATTTTAGATTGTTAAAATTTGTGTATATAACCAGTCATTAAGTCAGAAATATGTAATTAGCAGCTATAATTAATGTAAATAAATAAGATCAGTTTACTCATCAGCCTAAAGAATTATGATATTAGACTGAAATCTTTTAAAAATTTGTTCAGGATGATCAAAATTTCTTGAATCTGTAAAAGACCTTCATTGTTTCTATTTATAAGTGTTTCTCATATTTTTCTTCATCTTGTTATTTTCTTAAATGGGGATAGCTTATTAAATGTCTTTTTTGAAGCTTGTACTTTTGAAAAACCTTTACAGATCTCTATCATCAGTCTTAGAATTTTTTTTTTCATTTGAGAACTGTCTAGCATCTGTTCCAGTTAATTAAAAGCCAAAGTGAGAGACGAAAGGTCTCAGTAATGAGCCGGTCCGATCAGAATCACAAATATCACTGGTATAACATTATTAGGAAACTAGTAATGGCTTTTGGTTTTGAAACCAAAAGATAAGGGGTCTCATCACGAGCTAGTTGATTCATTTTCTGGTGATATTAATGACTGACATTGCCGTTTGGTTACCACGCTGGGTAATGATCTCTCATTTTATAAAAAATTAAAAAATGAAAATTGCAATAAAAACGTAACTTTTGTCTGAAGAATAGGAGGTCTCAGTAATGAGCCGGCCTAATCATGATCATCAGTGTTGTCTGGAATAACTTCATTTCTGATCACCAGGGTGATGGCTTTTGATTTTTAAAAAAATTAAAAGATAGGAGGTCTCATCACGAGTCGGCTTGCTTATTTCAAACAACTCTCGTGAATGATACTATCACATTGGGAGACCAAACCCAGATAGTAGTCTTCAGGCAGAATTATTGTTTTAAAAGAAAAGCAAAAGCAAGAAAAAAAAAGAAAATTATTATGCTATGGAACAGATTCTAGAAAGTTTTCAGAGGAGCAGTACTCTATGCTGATGGTACAGGTCATCTTTACTAAGAAGTACTTGTTTCGGCTAAGTTATTTGTAAGTTTATCCCTAATCAAATTTATGTTTCAAAAGATGGAATATTTCTGAGTTATGCTTATGAATATGAGTAAATAATGGTTTAATATGGATAAAGGATTTTTTATTATTTTTAATAGGTTTTAAGGTTTCATTTTTATCATTTTGTTTAAAGCAGAGATAACTGGTTCACCCAAGTCATCGCCATTTGTTGGCAGCCAGCAACAACCTCTTCATTTCTTAATAAAATGAAGAGAGAACAGCTCTTCATGTGATTTATCAATTCAAAATTATGAAAGAGCACCTTCAGAATCATTGATTCTGAAGGTACTCTCAATCAAAGGAGAATGATATGATGTTTCAAGAGCTGGAGGAAACTTGCTCATA
Source organism: Pseudotsuga menziesii (assembly GCA_001517045.1). Taxonomy (NCBI): domain Eukaryota; kingdom Viridiplantae; phylum Streptophyta; class Pinopsida; order Pinales; family Pinaceae; genus Pseudotsuga; species Pseudotsuga menziesii. The sequence goes on along the minus strand of LPNX010884666.1, from coordinate 884,498 downwards.
AACTTGGCCTTTAACAACTGTCAGTTAGTTTCATGAATTTTTATGAATTCATTTAATCATTAAGATAAATTTATGAAACTTAAGAATTTGAAATAATGTGCCAAGAGAAAATCATTAAAACACATTTTGTGTTGAGTAAGGTATTACTAGCCCTAAGTCATAAAACCAAAAATGACTTTCAAAGTTAATATTGTATGTAATATCATATTACGACCTTTTGTAAATATCATAATTAATGAATAAATGATGTTTATATAGGAAGGTTTCACTTATGATAGTTTTATCATTTAAATATCCTACTTAACGTTAGATATGTATCAATAAGAATTTGCAAGGGGTTAAAACTTAGTCTTGTACATATATAGCATAGATATTAAATCTAGTTGTTTCATCAAAGCCTTGTTAACATTAGAGTATGCGATTTTATTACCCTGCATGCCATCACGTAACATTATTAAACTGGCGATGACTGTTAAGATTAGCTGAGTGTACAATGAGCCATTTGTCAAGTTGATAAACGATTATCATTTGGATTAATGAGCTGGTATGAGAACGTGGCTTGCACCTCTTGACAAAGTCGACAGTTGTGAGCATATGGAGGTATCGTATTGACAGTGTTAAATGCTTATAGTCATTTCAATTTACATCGATGTACCTGTTAATTATTAGCCACTGTCCATAATCAATGGTTGAAATGATGATCTATCAGTCACCATATCTCTGGTTCGCCAATTTAGTGGTTATTACTAACAGTCATGGTTAAGCATAGATAAACTGGCATGAATCATGATATAATGTGAAGTTGCAACACTTATCACTGCTTAAAATCCAGCTAAAATGGCAGGTTTAGAGATTGTATCTTCGTTAGATTTGAAGCATGCAAAAGCTATCCATCATGTCATATGTGTGGATACCTATTCCTTCTATGTTCATTTCTCCATTCATTTCGGGTCGAAGCCAGGAGAGTGCAGAAGAAACCATGTCTCCTCTGAACCGTTTTGAGATTTCTGGGTCTGAACTTATAGAAGCTAACCAAGAAGTTGCCAAGAAATTCGAGAAAATGGGATGGGGAAATTTCTTTAGGAGTTTCGATGGTCACCATGTAGAGATTACTAAGCTGTTCGCCATGAATTTTGAAGATGACAGGGTGCAAATTGGGGGTTTTGAGTTTGTTATCAATGAAGATAAGATTGCAGAAGCCACTAAGCTCCCACATGTTGGAGAACGCTGGTTTAAGGGCACTATGGTCAATAAGAAGAAATGCTTGGCTCTGTTAATGCCATTACCGGATGATACGAAGCTGAAGATAGGAGTCCCTGTGAAATTTTTGAAGCCCGAATGGAGAGTTTACTACGAAATCTTAGTAAGGTACGTGTCCTGTTGTGGACGATACTCCCATTTGCACTTAAACCATTTATGATTGCTGTTAGCTGTAAAGGGTTACAAGCTTAATTTTCCCTTTTATCTATGGCAAAGTCTAAAGAAAATGTCATAGACTATTAGAAATTTTAGTAACCCTGACAGTAGCCTTTTTCACCACGGGTTGATAAAAATTATATTGCAATTTCAATTATTTGCCAAGGGCAAGTCTTGAGATAAGTTTTTAGTCGACTGTCAGTTGGGGCCGACACAGTATTGGCCTAATCCATCCCCACGAACTCGTAGGAAACGAAAGGTCATAAATTATGGGGTTAATAGCACTTCTGAAAATATATCAGAGGTCAAGGGATTCGAGAATGCCAGCATGCCCATAAACAAAGGGATCAGTGAGAATGATGACAGGGATTCAGTTCCTTGCAATTCTAGAGAAGTCTTGGATAAACCCTTATCTAGTAAGAGTGATAGCAGCCCTGCAAAAATAGAAGAGGGATTAACCAAAGGTGAAATTGATAATAATGTTCAATGTGAAAATTCATTTGAAGCAAATAAACCTGATGAATGTAACAAAGAATCCATGCATAGATTAGATCATTTGGATCAAATTTGTTGTGACAAGGAATGGCTTGGTTTTGAAAATCTATCATTTTCACGAAGAGTCATGAGGAGCATGCATAATATCCATTCAATTTGAGGTTATAAGGTTGATCAACAGGATTATAAGCCTACAGTTGCTAAACCTATAGTCGTAGATATTGAGGATGACATCCCGTCATCTGTCCCTAATACAATGGACGCAGGTAATCCTGCTATTGCACAAGGAAGTGATGCAAAATCAGCCGAGGCCGAGGGCAATCAACCAGGAACAAACACAAACGTTGCAGATCCTGAACCATCATACAGTCAACATTGTGACAGTCCTCATTCTCCTCAGGTAACCAAATAAGATGAAACTCTACAGCAGGTATTAGGCAATGTTTACCAAGATAAAATTACAGAGTTTAAAGGAAAACTCAAGCATTGTCTATCCAACATAGCATTGTTAGAAGAAGAAAACAAAACCTTTAGGAAAGAGTTACTGGAATGGATTGATAGATGGAAAAAGATGAGCATTAAGAAGAATCAATACAAAAAATCCAAGAAATCAATCATAAGTACTAATCAGCTGCTACTTGAACGAATTGAAAAGCAAAACATTAAAATCATCAGGTTAAAGGCTAAACTAGCAGAAGCTCGAAGAGCAGTCACTTCTCATAATGAAAATTGATAATTTTCTCATTTCCTATGTCGTTGCAAAATAGGTAATAGTCATTCTGGTTTCGCATGCCTGTAAAATCGGAGATTTAACAGGAATGCATTTAAAATTTCAAGTTATTTATGTTATCTATGTGTTAAATTGATTTTAATAAAATGCTTCGTTTGAATTCAATGCAGGAGGTTTTATCATCACCCTTTTCCAGAAATTCAGGACATAGTTATACGTTGACATGGAGATGTGGCTGTTTGGTTACAAGCTGGAGTTTTATCAATGGGCAAGAATTTTCTGAAGTGCCTCGACTCAGGCTAGTCGATTTCTGTTTATAGTAATAGGTGTAATTAGATGCCCTTTTTAGTTAGATGATCCCTATAATGTTGCATGCAACATTAATAGGGAAAACTGAATCTTAGTAGTATATAAGTCAAGAGTTTTGATGAACTCGGGGATGGAGTGTTGGAAGAAAAACTTATCTGAAATATATCCTATTACTGGTATTTTCTCATACTCGAAGTTGAACCTTTGATGTGAATGCTACTGGACATCTGCAAACAGATACTGTTACTCGTATTTTGTTTTTTTTTTGGATTTATATATATATATTTCAGCCTGTTATCTTCTGTCTTTATATTAACTCAGTATGCTGTGACATATTGATGTTCAATTATATCTTTCACTTTATCATCTCAAGTTAGTATTTTGAATGAATATTTCATTATGATGTTGTTTATTAGTATTTTTACTATAAACCTAAGTTGTAATGATATACTTTTCTGTCTATTTAAAATTTCATTTGTATGTTGACAGTGACTTTTAAATAGGCATTATCTTAAATTCAAATAGTTGCCTTGATAATTAATTATTAATTAATTTCAGACAGTTGAAATTAACTGTGTGTTTACAGATTATGTTTCAATTCTGTGGTCATATAGCAGAGTGACTTATTAGTTATAATTTAAATGTGTCTGTTTAAATTATGCTTTAGTCTTTCTGTTCATCTTTATTGATTAATAGTTAATATAATCTTAAATTTGCTCTCAGCTGAGATAGAGGTAAATAGAATAGATAGAATAATTAAGTTTAAATTTTATTGTTTAATTAGCAATTGTTAGATCATTTTGCATACTTTACATAAGTTTTCATATTCAGAAAACTTCTCAAAAAATCGAAGTCTTTCCTTAAGAAAGAAACCTTAGGATATTTTAGATATTTAGGTAAAATAAACATTAGAATAGGTTAGATTTTGCTAGTTTTAAGTTCTCCTTAAGAGACAAACTAGCTGGTAGCAGGACCATAACCTGCGAGGTTTTGTTAATTCAAACATACCGGACACTGCTTTAAGCTGATTGTGTTGACAAAACCTCCTTATTGGCCTAGATTCATAAAATCGGGCCAACGGGACTATGGGGATGAATTTCTAGGGTCTCCTTGAGGTTTCACTTATGGCTAGGCCGTGTAATTAGAGAGAAAGAATAGCAAATGTAGAAAAAATACAATAGATTTAAGGAACCACATGCACAAAAACAACTTTCAATTTCTTTGTTTACTTAGTTGCTTCTCAGAAAATATGCTCCTAGCATGGTCACGTTCCTAGAGTTTTATGATTTTTTTATTACTTGGAAAAAAACATGTATCGTTATATTCCGAGGATTGAATCAAAGTATAGATATGTTATTGTAAGCAAACTATAACATCATATCTAGCCCTTATTCTTTTATATAGACTACTGATAAACACTGGAGATTAACCTTTATTATTAGAAAATATTGTATTCCCAATCCAACATCCAACAAAGTCTAAAAATTATGTCTCCAACATAGTACATGCATGTACTATTAAATGACTCTTGTTTTTAAGCAAAAAATGTTAAAAAAATGTCAAAGATAAGTGACTTCCAACAGCAACAAAAAATTAACTGGCATCTAAATTCCAGGCTTTAGATTACAACTATATAAAATTAAGAGAAACCAGCAAGGAAGTGATAAACTAGTTGTCATAAAAAATGTGCACCTCCTCATAAAAGAGGAATCCTTCCTCCAAAGAAATTATTCTTTTTGAAAAAGAATCGATATCTTGATTAAATACTGGGTAGACATGTAAGAAAGGTAAATTTGGTAGTTGACAAATTCTTCTCAACTGATGTTCCAATATTGACACCTGTATGTTTGTTTTTCCCGCAACCCATTCTATAATAAATTTTGAGTCCCCTACTACTTCAAGAGCTGTGAGACATTTAGTATGAGAAAAATATAATAAACCCCATAGTGCCATTAATTCTACACTAAAATTTGTTCCATAGCCATGGGTGTAAACTTCAAAGTCACCCTTCCAATGAGTGATTTTGATTTTGAAATTGTGAAGCTTAAGATTGAAAATTTTATAGAAGAGGAGAACTTAAAGTCATGGAAACTATATCAAAATGATCAAATGAAACTTTGTGCTTATTAGACACTCATATTCTCATTGTGTCTTGGGAGCTTTCCACTGAGTGGTGGAATTCCACTAAATAAAACCAGTCTTTCAGTATGAAAATTCGACCAAGAATTTGATTCAGTAGAATTTCGTCAAATTCAGATTGGATTCATAAGAAAATCCCTAGCATGCAAAAAAAATGCATAATAGGAATTTAACATCGATATTACTGATAAGTTAATAAAGCATCTAAAAAAGACGCTCATACATTTTGGAAATTTTATGTAATTTTGAATAACTTGCAATTTTTTTTATTACTGAGATAGATGCTTCTGTATTTGTTTTGAATTGGATTTTTTCTAATATGATTTTTTTATTTGTACTAAATCCATATCAAAGTCCAAATTTGTATATGGTAACTATGATCTACAACATTTACATTTGGGTTGTTAAGTTACCAAAGTCTACTTCCCTATACCTCCACACAATACATCGATGCAAAGGAAAATAGAGTACATGTCCCCATCTAGCAAGGAAACATAAATGTCTAAGCACCCTATGCAAGATCAAGTTTTTTACTACTTTCATTTTTTCACCAATAATCCCCACAAGTACAAACTCCATCCTTAAAATGATGAAAATGATTTGTGTCCCTCACAATAATTTATCGCCCAATGATTTTGGAGATGAAGTTGGTAGCAATATGACAATCACCACACATAAGAAGGTTTTTATTGATTCAGATAGATTTAGTGGTGAGAGTATATCTTGCTTTTGTTTCTCATCTACATCTTGAAACACAAACTTTGTATCAACCACATATCCAACCTCTTTCGTCTCCTTCGACAAGCTCCTTAACAGTGAATAAATTTCCTCCCAATGTGGGTGTATTTCATCTTCTACTTGGAATGTATGGACTCTATATTTAACCTCAATCCAAGTACATCTAGGAATTGGTTTCAACCCCTTTTCCTTCATCATTTCTCTCACCTTTTATACAACATCCCACCTTCCAACAGAAGCATACATATTCGAAAAAAGTACAGCGTTTCCATCATTTTCAGGCTCTAAATCAAGAAGGTTCTTCGTTGCACGTTCTCCTAATTCAATGTTGTAATGGATCCTGTAGGAACTCATTAGTGCTCCCAAGACAACAACATCAAGATCTATTGGCATATTCTCTATCAACTTTTCATCCTCGTGTAGGTGCCAAGCACGTCCAAGAAGGTCAGCCATACATCACGGGAGCTTCACTTGTTGACCAATATCTTATCATGTTAGTTCATATTGTGGGTTTTAAAATTATTAAAAATTGAACCAATATATTGCAGGTATTGGGGGGATGAGGGGTTTAAGGTGGGGGTGGGTAGGGTGGTTTATAAGGATTGCAATATAAAAAGGGGTGGGGAGGAGTTTTTAAGTATTGGGAGGGGATTTCAACAAAAAGAGTTTGAGTCAATATCTCTGGAAATTAAGGGTATTCTTTAATATCCCACGATCGCACGTGCTATGTGAGATGTTCACTAAGTGAAGTCCTCGTGCCATACATCCATAATGTTATACCCTATGTGAGAGGTTATAATCGCTGCTCATGCATTCAAAATACAACCAACCTTCAGCAACAAGGCCATCATGGCTGCAAGAAAACAAAACACCCATGAATGTAACATGGTTTGGCTTCATGCCTGCCTCTTGCATTTTTTCAAAAAGTGCAAGAGCTTCCTTTCCATACCCATTTATTCCATACCCTACAATCATCATTCTCCAGGAGACTACATCTCTATGAGACATTTTATCAAACACTTGACATGCAATGTCTATGCTACCACATTTGGAATATATATCTATGAGTGCACTCCACACAAAGATATTACACTTGATTCCACTTCTAAGTATGAATGCATGGATTTCCATGCCATGCTGAAAATTTGCTAATTGACCACATACAAGAGGAATACTTGAGATCGTCATTCCATTAGGCTTCACAACCTTCTCTTGCCTCATTCTAAAAAAGAGTTTCAAGGCTCCATCAGCATGCCCTCCTTGAACATATGCTATAATCATGGCACTCCATGAGATCACATATCTTTTAAACATTCTTTCAAATACTTGGCATGCATCCTCCAATCTCTAAAATCTTCCATACATAGCCACAAGGACATTTCCCACAAACACATTAAACTCAAACCATCTCCTAACATCATAACAATGAACATCCATCCCCTGTTCCAAATCCAAACAAGCAGGAAGAATGCTTGCAATTGTCACCAAAATGGGCCTCACATAATTCTTCTCCTGTTGCATCCAACGAATGTGCCTAAGAACTTACCCAGGGCAACCATTGTGTGCATTCTTTGCAATCATGGCGCTCCATAACACGACATATCGTTCATGAATTTTTTCAAACACTTTTCCTGCATCCTCTATGCTACCACATTTCAAATACATATCCATAAGCACACTTCCCATGAAAACATACGACGCATACCCACTTCGTATTAAATGACCATGAATCTCCATTTCCTGTGGCAGAGCAAGCTTTGAGTATGCTAGAAAAAGTATAATGATTAGGGCAGGTACCCATCCCCCACATTCTGTAATAGATCCGAACAGCTTCAACAAACTATGCATGCCTCACATAGCCTTTGATAATTCCATTCCATAAATAAATATTTCGATCGAACACAACAATGCCTTTGAAAACTAAATGAGCGTCTATGATTGGCATAGAGAATGATACATACTCACAAGTTTAGTAGACAGATGCATCTTGTGGCCGAGTCCTACGATGAGAATGTAACCATGGAGTTACCTGCCTTCAACCAGAGCTTCCTTGTCCACACAAGATTTCAAGAGAGAGGCATATATATTAGGATCCAGAGTAATTTAATCATGATGAAAATTCTCAAACCAAACCTTCAATGGGTTCTCTGTATCAATTCCTTCTTCGACTATGGGAGTAGGAGGTTGTCTTCGTCTGGTTTTCCACTTTGAGAGCAATGGGAATTGAATTAAGTGTGGAGAATGGAGAGTTGGGAAGGTTGTTTGTGGGTTGTAAAAGATAGAATTGGTTTCGACTTTGCAGTGTGTGTAATGGTGGCAGGTAAGACATGAATGCCACTGCCATCGTAATAAATAATCCAAACAGTTGTTATAGGGAAATTATAAGTAGCGGTGAAGGAATAAATTAGTCGAGAGTCAAGCTGCTGAGTAGCCCAAACAACACTGGAGTTGGGAGCCATTTAATCCTCGAGAAACTTATTTAGAGTGGTTATATTCATGTGGTAGAAATTTCGAGTTCCTCTCAATCCAGAATAATTTCTATTAATTCAGAGTTCATCTCATATTTTTTTTATGTTTTAAATTGATTTAAAATTGTGCAAAATTTATAAACTGATTTTTTATGTGCTAAATTCACTCAAAATTAGGTCAAATATAAGATGGTATCTTTCCAATATGCATGAATTTTAGATAATGATACAACTCTCCTCATATCTAGAAACATTATTGAATTTTTTATTGGTTATGTTTGCTCAAAAATTCTGTCAAAATTAGCTTAGTTTGTCTGTTCAGAAGATTCAAGTTTTATAGCATTGAATTGTTCATTTTTTGCTAGTTGGAAATCTGTTCTAAATTCAATATTCCAATCATTGATATAGGCATTGCCTATCATATCATTAATTAGGGGTTAATGTTGTAGTAATTTTAAAGTCAATGTTTGTAAAAATTGATCTATGGATTCGGTATTATATCATTTAGTAGGAGTGTTAATTTTGTATATCATATCATTCAGTAGGAGTGTTAATATTGTTAAAAAAATTGAAAGATAAATTCAATAAAAAAATAATAGCAAACAAATTAAATAGAAGTAGAACATTTAAATTAATTTATATCATTAAAATTGAATTAGTTATGTTTCCTAATTTTTAGAGCTAAATTGAAATTTGCAACAAAAACTAGAAAGCTCCACTATGTATATTAAGCATCCATTGTATCATAACAAAGTCCTACAACATTGGCCATTGGACAATGGCTTATAGCTTATGTAAATTTACCATGTCAATCGTTTGTTGTAGATATTATACATGTACTAAAAAAAATTAACCCTTTATATCACTAATCTCCTTCCATGTCAATGGTTTGCTGTATATATTATACATGCATTCCATGTCAATGCTTTTCTATAGATTTTATAGATGCATTATAAAGGGAGGATGCAATGAAAAATTAAATAAATATTTCCTTTTTTGTTGTAGATAAAATTTGATTTTTGGGGGGTTTAGTGGGACACAAACAAACTCGGATTTTTAGCATCAATTTCAACATTTCAAGATCTATTTCATGGGCTCAAGATCCATTTCCTTCTAGAGGAGATCAATTTCCATGATAGATACTAGGAAAATATTGGTAGATATGGATCTAGATCCATGGATACTACACACTACAATGAAATTTTGAATACATTTGATGTGAAATTTTGCGCAATACTCAATAGAATCTGAGTTGACAGTGTTAAATTTTTTTATTTATTGAGTATTTTATTAATAACGATGCCAACAAAATTATCACAGATATTACTTGTTTTTGCTGTCAAATTAGAGGACATTTTGGTGAAGTTTTGAAGGCAGTAAGTGCTTGCCACCGCAAGTTAATTCATTGGAAATATTTATGTTTGGTAGTTTGATTTTCTTTTCATGGGTTCTTATCCTATTTCTTGAAATGGTCAACAACTGTAGATTCCTAGAAGAGTTAAGTTTATGGAGTGTTTGAGAATATCTATATAATTAAGGCCTTTAGGAATATATGCATAATTATTGATTTATATATATTTTAATTTATCTTTAAGGCCAGGGTTTTATTTATGGTTGTTGAAGTGGGTTTTGAATATTGGAACTCAGGGCTCTTTGTTCTTGGGAGAAATAAAAAGATGGAACTCTGTTTATTCGAGAACAACTATGGCTATCGTTGTTACTAATAATTTCAAGAGGAGAATAAAGTTCAAGGGAGGAAGGCGTCGTGACAAAATGTGTACTTTTCTCATCATAAAATAATGTTTTGGATTGGACTTATTGTTGTAAGAATTGACTTTCAAAAACATCAAGTGTTTAGTTCTTGTGATATTGGCGCATCATTGAAGATGGGACAAATTAAGGTGAGGGTTGGGGTTATGGGAGTTTCATGATGAGAAAGGATAAGGGTTTATGGAATTAAAAATGTTAGGGCTAGAGCTATTATTAGGGTTAGGGTTATGGTACGCTGTAAATCTAGGTTTCTTGTCAATTTTTGTTTGATGACTAGGGAAATATTTTATTCCATTTAGTGAAATATTTGGTTCCATTTAGGATAGATCTAGGTTTCTTGTCAATTTTTGTTTGATGAGTAGAAACCTCCACAAAAACTTATTGCACATCTATATTTTCCTTTGAAATTGTAAGAAAATATTGAAATATTTTATGCCATTAACTGATTTGTCTCTAGGGAAATATTTTATGCTATTAACATAGTTTCTATGTTTTTTCATCTCTAGTTTTGATCACCTTTTGATCGTCTGCAAGTACGTTGAAGTTGACTCATTAGTTTGGGGAGGATATTTGAAAATGCCACTAGCAATACATTTTGTTTCAAGGTGTTTGATCTCGATAGTAAGATTTCTTCATCCTTTTTAGAGAGTTGAATTGAAAGTTCATACCTTGCTTCCTAGCTCTCTGTTTTATTAATTTGTCTCTAGGGAAATATTTTATGCTATTAACAGAGTTTCTATGTTTTTTCATCTCTTGTTTTGATCACCTTTTGATTATTTGCAGGTACGTTGCAGGTACGTTGAAGCTGACTCATCAGTTTGGTGAGTTATTTTGAAAAAGCCACTGACTATACATTTTGTTTCAAGGTGTTTCATACCAATAGTAATATTATCCTTTTTAAAGATATGAATTGAAAGTTCATACCTTTCTTCCTAGCTCTTTATTTTATTAATGAACTAATATGCATCTGTAAATTTGAATGCATATTTCTTTCATTTATTTATGGATGCAATCACCTCATTTCGTAACCATATTATATCCAAACTTGTGAAAATATTGTGATAATTTTAGGTGTTTATTAACCAACTAAATGGTACACATGGATGGAAATGTAGATGGATCCAAGTGATGCTATGGACTTCACAATTTATATTGGTGAAGAGAAATGTGCCATTAGAGGAAATTTGGGGTCTAAAATGGGCCTTATAAGAAAACGTGCCAAAATAAGTTTTTGTGAGTTGGAATTCAAGAACCAATAGAATTTCAATAAAATAAGTCAACCATAATGGTTGAATTGACATATTTGTCATTAAAAAAAACTACTTTTTTTGTTCGTATTTTCGACATATCTCCTTGTGTTTTTACTCAAATTTCGATCGGGAGAGCTCGTTGGATGCGGAATCAAATTTCTCATCCAACAAGCTCTCCCGATCAAAATTTGAGTAAAAACACAAGGAGATATGTCGAAAATACGAACACAAAAAGTAGTTTTTTTCTTTCTTCCTCCAAAATTAATCAATATTATTTTATTATTTTAACTATTATTTTATTATTATAACTATTATTTTATTATTTTCCTTAGGAGGCCCATTTTAGACCCCAAAATTCCTCTAATGCCTTGGCACAGTCTAGTGTCGAAAAGGTTGTACATATGCTGATATATGTTGTGAAATTGTGGACGATGAAATCACTGAATATCATTCTTTTGTTTTTATTGGCCCAATTGGAATTCCTTTAAATACGAATCAAGAGCAAAAAATGAAACCTTACAACAACAAATATAGGCATTACAGGGAAAGTAGGCACGTTGGATGTTGAAACATCCCAATCACATTTGAATGAAAGGAATGCCAATATATGAAAACATTGAAGGGAATGTGGAGGAACCTATGAATAAAGAACCAAGATTTGATCATGTGTCTGAGTTAGTGGAACAAGTTTTACTGGTTGATCCTAATGTATTGGAATCTTGGGAAGAGAAAGTCAATAGTTTGATGGAAGCGTTTGTTAAGGAGAGGCTAATAATCAAGGTATATTCATAAAATGGAAGGCCTAATTTAAATATCTGTTGTAAAATTTGTGGCATTGATTATGGAACGGAGGAAGTATCCTTGGCAGCGCGAATAGTTCGTAAAAGTTCAAAAACAATCATATAAAAATAGGGTCCCATCAACGTCACATTTCAATGTTGGGAATTAATGAAATTCCTTCATGTAACAGATAAGAGACACCAACAATGGCTAGAGATCAACTTGAGATTGATTAAGCAATCAAACTTCTACATGATTTCAACCAAACGCAAGAGCCTAATTTGTTCAAGGTGGTGGAAGCAACAATTGCAAACTATGGGACAATAAAAAACTAACAGTGGAATATACATGATGCAGTAGATGGTTCTCTTTGGTGTCATCATGTGGTAATATTGTCAGTTCTCTATATGAACACATGAAATCAAAGAAGCTCACTACTACTAGTATGGTTGAGGCTTCACATGATACAGTTGTGTTGAGGAGTGAAATAGTTGGGAGACCAAAGAAGCCTACCAATGAAAAGTCCCAACAAAGTTTGACTAAGTTCTTGATCCCATCATTACCATCACCATAACATGGGGATTCTACAAGCCCACATGCTTCTACTTTAGGTGTGTAAACAATTGAAAGTCACCATGTCCCATCTTTCTTCTACACCAACACCATTGCACTCCCATAAATAAGGTGATGACATGGGTCTAATATTCCCTTTCTGGACGAATTTGTGATTATAACATTTTATTTTTTCATTTTACATGAGGGAACACCTGTATACGGGCTTATCAGGTAGAGGAACCCTAGGTATCAAAACAATGGAATGCTTGATGTTGCAATGTACTAGAAACCCAACATGTGTTGTGAAGACGTCTTCATATGATTCGACGATATTGTCCACCTGTTTCTATTGTGTAGAGGAATCCCACATGGAGCTAGTGGATGTTTCGGTGATATTTGATTCACCTTCAGAATGAATCATGAAGAGGATGAATTTCCCTTTCTAGAAGATTACCTGCCTGCACCGCTTAGTTGTCATGAGGGGCACTATAGTAGTGGGAATTTTCTTTGGTATCATGTAGAGTTTATTTTCCATAATAATAATGACAATACAAGGTCTATGATTATACACAACATGATGTTTCCACATATAATATGGTTGTCCTAAAATAACATCACAAACTTCAAGGGAGGAAACATCACACATTACCTCATCTTTGGATGCCTTAATGTTGTATGATTGAAAACATTGTTGACTAACGCAGATGTCTCGTCCGTAGCTTAGTCGACCGATGGTGTATTGTTGGGGGTGTGGCATAATAGACAACTTTAATCTTTTTACAAACTCGATCTAGATGAGTTTCTTTTGGATACCAAGATCAACATGTAATGGATTCCCCTACACCCATAGTTGTGAATGGAAGTGGCGCTCCCCTTCCTTTGGCTCCTATGACTCTTCTGGTTGGATCTTTGGGTTACAATGATGGCACTAGGTTCTACATCAATGATCTTGTTTCCCATTTCTTGCTATAAATCACAGTCTGAGACATACTTGGCTCTGGGGTAGGGAATATGGTAAGGATCCATATTTATTTAAAAGTGTATATACCTTGGAAAATCTTATCAATTTTTAAAATGTAAACTACAAAATATTTGGTGATACTTTTCTAAAATTATTTCAAATTCTAAGGATTTTCTACAGTTTATATAATAATATGGTGATTTTTAGAGTAAAAAAAAGTTACCCCATAAAAATTTGGTGAAATGGGGCTTCAAAAAATGCAAATTGTTCAATCTTTACTTTTTGAAAAAAAACATGGAAAAATAGCGCATGGGATAAATTTCTCCCCAAATATTTCATTTTTTGGGAGCTTCATCTCGTTTAACTATGATTACTTTGATGGACATTCATCAATGTTGTGCAAGGGGATTTTGTGGAACTCAAACTACTTATCGGTGTCCTTCTTTTATTTATCATTACCCTTCAGTTGTATCACATATTGTGGATTTATATTTTAGTTGAATGTATTTATTGTTTATAATTATTGATATGGATTCTATACAACGAATTTAGCTTTGTTTTCTTTTATAGAAATTCATAGTCTCTTAATTTCACATGTTATACATGGACTAAGTTCTCTATAATCATAAAGAATATTTGTGAATATTGAAAGGACTTGTAGATAGGGTTAGTTATTGTTGTCCCATGTAACTTATGCTAAGTGGGAACAACAATTGGTTGATTATATTTTTATTTGTCGATATTAGTTTATTTTATAAACAATACTTTTCTTTCACATTGAAGATTAAAACATATCATATGAAAAACACAATATCTATGTGTCCTATTGTTCAATGCATGTTCAATGCCAACATTGTATTCAAGTATCATAGTCTCTCTAGTTGATAGCTAAGTGAATTTTCTAAATCACTCATAGTCAATCACAAGTGTTCTTAGTGTGATGCGAGTAGCATTACTATTGTCCTCGTAGTTCTTACCTACAATATTATCCTTATGCTTAATATGATTGATGTATTTAGAGATGATTGAACATTTATAATAATTTCCATTACTTCACTGAACTTAGGGTTAATCTCAAAAAAATTAATATTTTGACCATGAATGTTTTCAAAAAAAATCTATCTAATAAATTTTGTTTTTTATAAAAAAATGTTGTTATAAAGTAAAAATATTAGATGTTACGATATATTACTTGCACTAACATTTAATATAACTCTCTCTTCTCGAAGTTGAATCAAGAATGTTATACTATTTTAGCCCTTACAATTAGCTAATAACAATATTTTTTAAAATAATGTGAGAAGTGTGTTTTATCAACAACATCTACCCCCAACCCCAATTCTAAGAATTCAAAAAGAACCCCCCCCCCCTTTGAATTTAGTGTTCAACACTTTAGAAATGATTACATTTCACTATAATCCAAATTATTTGGTTTTTGTGCATAATCAACATTACTATTAAACCAGTTTACACTCATTATCTGGTTCCAATTCAAGCTAATTTATTTTATGTCCACGGATCTCCATACTAGCTTATACTTCCTTAGTTATTACATTTAAAAAAAAAAAATATATATTATTTTTATTATTATACTTAAATCCTTTATTATTTCATGTTTAATAACAAAATATTACCCATCCCCATCCTTGGGATTTAAATCACTTCTGAAAAAGGTTGCAAAGGCCCATTTATGTTATTCTCATTACAAATCAACATTAAATTTAATTGTAGGTTAAAAGCTTTGGAAACTCTTATTATTGTATGTAAACCTCTTGTTTTTCATTACCCATGAGTTTTTGAATGAAAGGTGGAAATATAATTTTTTCATACTCACTAAAGGACAATATAGCATTCATTCCCACAATAATTGTTTAATCAATATTGTAGTATATTGTAAGTTGTTTTGTTTATCATATAAACTTGATTTAAATCATAACAAGAAGGTGAGTCCATTCTATAACTTAAAGGTGTAAGAGTTGTGTGAATTTAAGTATACCTATAACATTTTTATACCAAAAAACCTATATATAAAGAGATAAATCCATTTTAATTTAGAATATAGATTTATTATACATAAAAATAAATTTAAAATACATATTTATATACTAAAATAAATCCCTATTTAGAATCACTTTAAAATAAATTTATACTTAAATTATATTAATATTAATTATAGCATTAAATAAGACCAATGTCTTCCTCTATCAATCCACATTTATTATCTCCAAAACCAAAACCATTTCCATCTTTCTCACCAATTAATTTATATTTTCTCACTTAATCCAATCATTTTAATATAATCATAATTTTCATTGAGTAATGGTATTAAATTACTTTAATTTTTGGATATTCTAATACCATAATGAAAAAAAATCATATTTTCCTAATATGTAAAAAGTGATTATGTTTTTTAATATATATTCAATATATATATGAATGACAATCTATATATATATATATATATATATATGACAATCTACACTTTCATTTGTAAAATCTAAAATCTTAACTTTTATAATCACCTATTATTTCCAATAAATAAAAGTAAATAAAGAAAAATATATTGATGTACATGGACTCATATACAGTTTAACTAAATTTCTTTTGAAATCATTTATATTCGTGTTTTTTGCCACTTCCTATTCCTCAGTATTAACATAAATTTCACATTACTTCCCTATGCATCCTTTGTGATTCCAATAGAGAAATCTAGTGCTGATTGGTCTATGCATATTTAGTATTTCACTAGTTTTAAGAAAATAACATAGTATGTAACATGTACCCATAATACTTTTTTTTTTAAACGTAAAATAAAAACATATAATTGCAACCATATTAACTAAGTATACACAATTTTATTCCAAATAGATTTTTTACCTTCACTAAAAGATCTAAACTATTATCTTCACCATGAACAGAATAGTTAATAATAAGTCAATCTAAATTGAAGGTTAGAGTATAAACATACTCATTCTTCCTCACATGGAAACTTTACAGGTTAACTTTTCCATAGCAAACTTATGTATAAACACACTCATTCTCCAACACATGGAAACATTACACGCTAAATTTTCCATAGAAAATTTATGTTTGGATTATAATCAAGATTCACACGCGCACACACACACACACCTCAATACCTAAAGACTTGTGGCTGATATGGAATCCATTTGGATTGATGATACCTCAAGACCAATATTTTTAGACATAGAACATTACAAAGTATATGTGATAAATATTTGGAGGAAGAACAAGCTCGATAACATGGAGAATTAAGTTACTAAAAAGGGATAGAAAAAATTCTCACTTACTATCATTTCTCCCCTAGCTGAGTAACATGAAATTTGAGTCAACCCTAAAAACATTTAATTAGGAAGGTACTTTTATTCCTTTCATAAGATCCTCTTTGATGGAGTTATGTGTTTGCAGTGTTTGATGGTTTCATTCCCATGTGGAGTTGCAAAGATGGAATCTTGTTTATTCATTACACAATTGAGATATCCTTAAGGTAACTTATCTATTTAGAATTATAGTATTCATTACATTCCTTCTCTTTTATTTCAGAAGAATTTATTTTCTTTAACCATAATTGGTTTTCCCCAGGATTATCTCTATAAGCCCATGAACTTCCTAGAGGAAGCCACTCAAGGATTTACAATAAAACTTTGCAACTGATGTTAACATAGAATAAAAAAAAATATTTTCTTAGATTACATATGAATCTATAGCTATTTTCCATTATGTTTTATTAATGTAAAGATTTTTGGACTTGAAGATTATCTTACTTTATCTTTTGACTATTTTTTACCTTGTGTTTGGTGGAATTACAAGAGTATTCTTTAACACGAAGGGTTCAATCTAGATCAAAATCTCTAGCTTCTCAGTTTGGGTAAGTCGAAAGTAAATCCAAACTCTTGATAATTAGGGTTTGAATTTTTTTCTTTTAACATTTCGATTTTTTTCTCAAGAGTTTGCTATTAATTTAGATAACTCCTCAATGAGCTATTATTTCATTCTATTGAAAAAAAATAGGGTTAGAAGGAAACAATTCCATGCTTGGTCATAAACCCATTTTGAAGCAATGACTCAATTACATATACATATTTTCTAACTATCCTTACTATAAAATCATCCCTTGGTGAGCAATTATAGAGTATTTTTTTTTCTGAATTTATTATTTATTCATAAACATGTTATTAATTCTTGTCATTGTTGTATCAAGGTTTGTATGTGGGTGAATTAGAGCATCTCTTTTTTATTTTTAAAGTGCTTCCAATTATGAGGTAATTCCTAGCTATTATAATTCATAGAAAGGTCCCTCTTTTCCTTCCACTTGGATGAGCTTGTGAGCTTATTTCAAATGTAGATATTTTCTTTTCTTTACAATAGGAGACAATGTAGAACCAAATGCAATTATTTTCTAGCTGTAAAAACAATCTTGTCATGGATTACTAAGGTGAACACATATTTTATTTATCTTTGTACAAGTGTTTTGGGGGTTCTTTGTAAGAAAAGATTGGCAAACTTTAAATTTAACATAATCTAGATATTATGACTCATACTCATTTGGTTATTGTTTGAATTCCAATTTGATCATCGAACTATAGTTTTCTTTGTTTGATCTCAATATTAAAAAGAATTGATTTAGTTTGATTATAATGAAAAAATCAACTGCATAACTCAAATACCACACAATTAAATCCTTATACCAACCACAGGGTTAAAAAAGCACATTTTCATAACTTTTAATTAGTAATTTCTTTCTATAACCATTTTTTTGGACCCTTGGCCTAATCAAATTTAAGGGTTTAAATCTTGGTAAGTAGACTTATAATTAAGATAACTTATTTTACATATTTTATATGGCTTCCATACAATTTATTATTGCATGGAATCATTAAAGGTTCACTAATGTTTCATGGTTTGTATACATGTATGGAACTAGGAAAATCATTACAAACTATCTAATTTTGAATACCAAACATTCATTAATGCCTCAATATTTATTAGTTGTGTTGAAATAGGGTTCTAAACATTATAATATGGAACATGATATTATAATATTCATATTAAATCATCATTTCAAAATTTAAACACAAAAATTATCAACCCAGTATTCCATAAATGTTGTTTTAAACATAATAAGAATAAATTGAAAGGTATGAGGAATATGTAACTTAACATTCCTATAATTTGAATACTTTATCAAATAATGAAACTGGAAGGTAATGTAACGTAGAATTCCTATAATTCACAAATACTTTATTAAACAATGAGAAAATCAAACTGAAAGGTAATAGGAATCCATAACTATGATTTTCAGAAAGTTTTCTAGAAAGACAAGGAACCATAATCACCAACCTCCTTGAAACGTAAGAAGAATCCATAACTATGATTTTATGTAATTTTTTTTTAAAATAAAATGAACTAGAATCACCAATCTCTCATCCTTAGGCACATTTTTCAACAATGGCCCCTCGAGGAAATCTTATCACAAAGGAATATTAAGAATTGTCTTTCGGATATAACAACACTATGAATGTGTTCTTATTGTACAATTTTGCACACATTTTAATAACTACACACTTAATCAAGTGCTTCTTTCTTGATATTTACACCCCCCCAGAGCATGTCCCCTCCTCTCTTGAAACTCCCTACTCACTTTCTCCCTCAAAGGAGAAGTAGTTAGGGTTTTGGGAGTTTTCTTTTAAATGGATTCAACAATCAAATTATTGAACTTAACTCATCGCATAATGAGATTAATAATTTCTTCTTTTTCTCACATGTTAGAATAAATTTACTCTTTGTTGTTCCATTCGAATTATTTGTTCACAATTATATTAATTAAATTTAAATACATATAATGTACTTTTTCAAATAAACCATTTTATTCACCAAAAATGCTTTGGTGCAATTGTCTCAAAGGACACATTTTCTCAAATACATTAATAAAAATATAATATTTAATATCCCCAATTTAAAATCAGATATATTAAGACAATATTTACCATAGAGAGAAAACTGGACCAAAAGTTTGACACTAAACCCCCTAATTTCAAGCTTTCCCAAACACCTCCAAATCTGCTTGAATTTGTCCCAAACTGGCTCAGAGTGATATCAACACTCTCAAATCCTTCCAAATGTACCACTAATAGACTCCAAGGGAAATTAATGGATGCTTTTTCATTCTTATACATATGAATGAACAACCCAAAATATTGCAAATTTGCACATAGTCACCTATGATTGAAAATGGAACACGATAAAAGGGAAAACACCATAAAATTTATTATTAGATAGATAATACCAGAAGTTACATAGATGGATTTCAAGAGGCTCGGAAACCTCAAATAAATATTCCGGAAAGAAGATAAGAAATTATGCCAAAAATTGGTAGAGAAGAGGAAGAAGAAATGTTGCTCCAAATGACAATTTTGCTTCCACCATTGCGCCTTCTATAGACCAATTTTGACCCAAAAATCTAATATTTTCACCCTACAGAGAATCCTCCATCAGGTACATAATATATACATCCCATATATCAATCCCTAAGATATCTGCATAACCTCTAGTGCTCCATTCTTCAAAATAACAGCAACAACAGACTTGAACTACTAGAAAAACAGTTCAATAAATTAATGTTGCTATAATTCGATATCCAAAAACTCCAAGATGAAATAAAAATGATAATTGAATAGCTAAATAAACTTACTTAATATATCTCCATATATAAATTAGATTCATTCCTCATATCATGGATAGCTAGGGTGAAATCTTGCACTACCGAAACTACTTACAATGGAAAGGGGCACATCTGAAAGGCTTTAGATGCACTACAGATCTCCAATTCAAAATGAAAAGGACTAAAATTCCTCTCCCAAGGTGCCTACGTCATTTTTATAAACTTAGTTTCCAACAATCCTCCTCATTCTAGAATTTTATCGTAATAAAAATAACAAAATCTAGAATAGATTGAAATAATTGGCATTCATGGCCCAGTTTACCTCATTTACATGTTATTTTTTATCTCTTTAACCTTATCCAACCTTAGTGTTTCAAATTCTTCAATGCTATCATTGATTTTGGGTATTTTCAATTACCATGTTTCCCTACATTCCCTCATGCACCCTTCTTAGATATTTTTAGGACCTGTCAATGTCATAACTTGTCTTAGAGTCCATCATAGGCTTGTCATAGATTCATTGGGAGTTACACTTTACCCATGTGCCCTTCTTAACTATTATTTTCCTGATATATCCTCATGATATTCCTTGGATGTTACTTTCCTACTAGTTCACCCTTCATAGTCAATTTTTATCTAGGGGGGGTTACACTTCATAACATCCCCCCGTGATTAGATTCATTTCCCCTAGTATGGAGATTACACTTAACCTTGACCCAATCATCCTCATATGTTCCCTCTATGGCTGAATGGACCTTTTCAACCCCATTTACTAATTACTTGGCCATTATTATTACAAATTTATGACCCACACCACTCCTTAAATTAATTTTAATCTCCATAGTGACTATAGGCCAATTTAAATCTCTAGTCAATTTAACTACCACCCTAACCTATGGGAATTGGGTAGGTTAGTCTAATGAACTTAGTGAGCATAGAGAGGGGACATTACATAATAGTTGCATAAGAAATACTTAAAAAAATCAGTTTAGGGACATCATATATTCAGGAAAAAACCTCAAATCCTTGAAGCTGCATAATAGTTTGGGAAGAGGAAGGTTCACTCCTTCACTACGAACCTACAAAATTGGTCATGTCTGGATTGGAAATTTTGTTACTAGTTCCCTCCTCAGACTCCTCTTCCCTCTCAAATTCGGTGTGTTCTCGATGTGAAGGAACTGTTAGTAAGTGGAATTGTCAAGATTGAAGTTTTATGTGGAGCAATTAACATGTTTTCAACACACTCTCTTGGATATGTTCTTCTAGTTCCTAGGTACCGAGAGACACACTCTTGACTCACCCATTATCGCTCCTGCAGAACCACAATATGTAGGTATCCCAATAATATTTTCATATTTTCAAATATGAGTCCTTGGTTAAGTAAATCGGCCAGAATTCACCTAAAAACCCCAAGTTCATGGTACGAAAACCATTAGGGGATGGAATTGTGGGGAAAATTGGATGTGACATTTTTTGAAGACACCAAAAAACACAAAGTCCACTCACTAAATCGCAAATGAAACTTCAAATTCTAAGTGGAATGATTCCAAATTTTGAGTCAAATGATGTGTATAACATCCATGGTCTTATTTCTATTTCTAACATGTAGTTAGAATTTATGCTAGTAGTTCTCTCATCTAACATTCAACAAAAAAATAGGTCCATGGAGAGTTACATTCACCAATAATATATTGATTACAAATACAAAAAGATAATACAAGCAAATTATTTAGATAAACTGATTTTTTGAGTGAAGGAATTTCAAGGTAGAATTCCATAGTTAACATGAAATTTGGGGCCTTGAATTTTTTACCACAACAACAAAGACTTATTTATACGGAGAAGATGAAAAGGAGAAAGAAATATCCCAAACATGGTTCAATTTCAAGAAAATAGGACATGTAAGTAAGGAAGATAAGGTAAAGAAAAACATTCTAATTATATATGTGCATCAGAGGTATATGATTATAAGGGATAGAAGTATTTAGTTTCTACAATACAAGCACACTAGGATGCAATATTTTTTTATTCCTTTTATGGAAACCAAGTATATGATTTTAGGGGATAAAAGTATTTGATTTTTACAATACAAGCAAAATAGGATGAAACATATTGGTTATTCCTAGATGATGCATGTTCAAAATCATCTCCTAAAACATATATTTCTTTAGTACATCACACTTGTACATGATTAGGATTTAGATTGTAGAACATGTCACTTTATTTAACAATATGTTATGTATTTAAATTTTATGATCAATAATTTTAAGTATTAAATATAAATAGTAATTAGGCTAAAACATAAAGCCACATCGTTTCATTGAAACTATGTGTTTGGACCTATAAAAGGTCTTTTCACTTATTGTAAACAATCATCATTCAATAAATAATTCATTTCTGGCTGAATTTTGAAATGTGGGATTAGATAGTATGCTCCAAGTGGTATCAGAGCCATTGTTCAGTTCCTCAGGACCTTCCGCATAGCTCCACTTTTCTTCACCTCCTGCGCTACTCCACCGTTCTTCCACCATCCCACTCACCTTTACCTTCCGCACAGCCCCACTCTTCGCCACCTCCAGCGCTGCTACACCCATTCTTCCACCATCACCTCCGCGCTCTCCATTTCTGCTACAGCCTTCCGCCACTCACCCTACTGCACACCCCTCTCCTCTGCACCATCCAAAATGCACCAACCTCGCCATACCATTGTGTCTCCCTTCATGTCACCACCGCTGCACCCACAATCCACCATCCACCTCCCACCACCGCAGTCGACTCCACCAACACGTGCCATCCTCTGCACAGTCCCATGCTCAGCCACGATTTCAATGACTTGGAAAACAAACACAAAACACAAAAAATATTATAATATATAATTAAAACAATATATTAATTCGATATTATAATATAATTATAACATTTCACATTTTTGCTTTCTTATATTAAAACAAAAAATTAAATTAAGCTTTTTTATATATAATAATTAATATAATTAATTATTATCCTTATAAAAATCTCACTATCTTTAATCAATAAAAATTCCTCCGTGCACAAGGAAAATGTCCGAGATGAATGAAATTAAAGAACGAATGGAGAAATTAGAGCTTAATCAAACCCAAGGTTCTAAACATCTCAAAGGAGTACACTCAAGACTTAACCAAATCGAAATAGAACTACACAAAAGCAAAATCGAATTATGGGAGACTATAAAAAAGGAAGTCAACGAGGCAGTGGCTTGGGAGATGGAAGGTGTAAAAAGAAACATCACAGTATTGTTCAAATCCGGGTTAAGCAAACTCAAGAAACATTTGGAAAACACAATTACTACATTAGTGTGCAATATGTGAAAGGAAGACCAACCATCCTCTAATTCAGGGCATCATAAGACAATTCCTCCCATAAGAGAAAGTACGCAAGAAAAGTTTGATCACAATCTCTCTACAAATCATGAGAAATCACTCTCTCCTTCAAAAAGAAATCGATATCAAATGAAACCCATGTTAGAATTGTCAAAATTCAATGCGACACAAAATGGAGCGTGGCATGGATCAACAAGGAAGAAGAATTTTTTTCCATACACAATATCACAGCCGACGAAGAAATGGTAAAATACTTCTCAATGCAACTACAATATCGGGCTTACAACTGGTACATGTGGTGGAAGGTTACAACACAGACAACCAAGCACAAGTGGAAAACATTCAAAACAGACTTCTTTAAGAGGTTTGAAGATTTAAAAGAAAAAGAATTCTTCGCAAAACTCACTAGATTGCAGCAAAAAGGTGACGTCGACGAATGGGAAGCCTTGGTGACATGCGTTCTAGAACTCACAAACAATCAATGCCTCCAGTCTTATGTGTATGGACTAAAACTCTATAGTAGAGATGAACTAGAGCTACTAAATGTATCGACCTTGGACAAAGCGAGACACAAGGAAAAAATCATTGAGGAAAAATTGAAAAAGACCTGAAACAATAACTATGACAAGGATTGAAGGTCCATCCAAAACACAAAAACCAACACCAAATACCAGCCACCACATCTAATAAGTGACAACAAAACCACTTTAGAATCCCAATGAATGAAACAAGGAAAGTGTAAATATTGTAGAGAGAAGTGGGACCCAAAACACATATGTTTAAAAAAGGAGACAACCAAGAAATTATATCAATGTGAAGAAGAAGAGGAACACAAATTAGATAGAAATGAATCCAACATATAAGAAACACGTGACATCAAAAATCCTTCGTTAGATTCAGAAGATGAAGAAACACCCAAAATATCAATTGCAGCCATAACAGGAATACACCAACCACAGACATTAAAATTTAAAGGACATATAAAAAATAACAATTTTGTCATCCTATTCGACACAGAAAGTACCCATAATTTCATCGACGTTAGTGTTGCAAAGAGGCTTAACCTTTTCATATATACAGTACCCAACATGAAGGTAATGGTAGTAGATGGAAAGAAAATTGAAAAAGTGGGGAAATGCCACAAAGTTAAGCTGCAAATACAAGACTATAACCTTGAATAAGAATTTTACGCAGCACCCTTAGGAGGAGTTGATGCAGTAGTAGGAATTCAATGGTTGCAAACACTAGATACCTACTCAGCAAACCACCAAGAACACTTTATAAGGTTTAAATGGAAAGGAGAAAGATACAAATTGTATGTGTTTCAACCCCCTCGCACACAAATTGTTTCATCCCATAAAATGGAGAAGCTAATTCGAAAGGGAGCACCAGCATATGTTGTACAATCCTAGGAGATGGAGTTATTAACTTGAGAAGTAGTTAAACTAGGTCATCCAGAGATGCAAGGATTAATCCAAAAATACAAAAATGTATTCGAAGATCTTCCCATGGAGTCATCACCAGAAAGGAGGATCGAGCATATCATCGAAATCAAGTCTAGATCAAGCCCTGTCAATGTTAAACCTTATTGGTACCCACACCATCATAAGAAAGAGATTGAAATTTTAATCCACGATTTACTAAAATGTGGAGTGATTATAGAAATTCGGAGTCCTTATGTTGCGCCAGTAGTCATGGTATGAAAGAAGGATGTGTCATTTAGGCTATGCATCGACTACTAAGGACTAAATAAAATAACCATTAAAGACAAATTCCCCATTCCTTTTATCGATGAAATGTTGGATGAGCTGCATGGCGCAAGGTACTTTTCAAAATTAGACTTAAGATTAGGATATTACCAAATCCAAGTAAGGCTAGAAGATGTGGCAAAGACACCTTTCCGAACCCATGAAGGACATTATGAATTTAAGGTAATTCCTTTTGGGATAACTAATGCTCCAGCGACATTTCAAGAAACCATGAATAACCTATTTCAACCATTTCAAAGGAAGTTTGTACTATTTTTCTTTGATGACATCCTTATATACAGTAAGACATGGAAGGCCATCTCATACATATAGAACAAGTGCTCTCTATTTTAAAAGAAAATCAGTTCTACGCTAAGATGTGCAAATGCACATTTGGTAAGGAAGAAGTGAGCTATCTGGGTCACATAATATCTAAAGAAGGAGTCAAGGTAGATCCAGAAAAAAGCAAATCAGTCATAGAATGGCCTAAACCTACTAACATATCCAAATTAAGGGGATTCCTCAGGCTAATTGGATACTACTAAAGATTCATCTGAAATTATGCGCACATAACCACACCCTTATCCAACCTTCTAAAAAAGAATGCTTTCTGATGGAGTGTAGAAGCAGAAAAATGTTTTGAAGTCTTGGAAGGAATTATGTCCTACACACCTATACTAGCTACCGTAGACTTCTCAAAACCATTTGTAACAGAATGTGATGCCTCAATGTATGGTTTGGGAGCCGTACTAATGCAAGATGAACACCCGATAGCTTTTGAAAGCAAAAAATTAAACAATCGAGAACAATTGAAGTCTACATACAATAAGGAAATGCTGGCAGTTATCCAAGAATTGGTAAAGTGGTGACAACACCTCCTAGGGAGAAAATTCATGATCCGTACAGACCATAATAGTCTTCAATACCTACTTTAATGGAAAACATTTTCCATAGAACAACAGAACTGGATAGAAAAAATCATTGCTTTCGACATGGAAATAATACACAAAAAGGGGAAGGAAAATGTAGTCGTAGATGCACTCTCCAGAAAAGATGAGGATATTACCTCTTAATCCTTCTCAGTCACAATTTCAGAATGGCTAGAAGAAATACAAAGTCAATACACCAAGGACCCAGAAACAAGCACTATAATTAACAATTCCAACCGTGACCCTAAGTTTGAATGGAAAAAATGATATCCTTTGGTGTGAAGGGAGGATTTATTTAAACTCAAACTCTAATTTCAAGGATAAAGTAATGAAGGAACCCCATGATTCACCATCTGCAAGACATGTAGGATTCTTCAAATATTATTATAATGCAAGAAGGTCATTTTTCTGGAAGGGAATGCAAAAAGATATCAAGCAATATGTGGTAGAATGCGAAAAATCCCTGAGGAACAAAAGCGAAAATGTTTTAACCCCTGGGTTACTCCACCCCTTACACATTCCAAAATCGAAATGAGAAGATATATCAATGGATTTCATCGATGGGTTACCTTCGTCAGAAGGAAAGGACAAGATCCTTGTAGTGGTCGATTGATTAACCAAATTTTCTCACTTCATGGCAATAAAAAAAACAAACATTGCAAAACAAATTGCAGCTGTATTTTGAAAAAATATATACAAATTACATGGCTTCCCAAAAGTCACCTTGAGCGATAGAGATGCAAAATTTAATGGAAAGTTTTGGAGGGAATTTTTCAAACAAGTAGGCACATCACTCAATATGAGCTCAGCTCACGACCCCCAAACTGATGGTCAGGATGAAGTCGTTAATAAATGCTTAGAGGCATATCTACGTTGCTTCGTAACAGATGCATATCTATGTTCCTTCGTAACAGATAAAAAAAACCATTGGTCTCAATGGTTACAATTAGCAAAATGGTGGTACAATTCAACATACCAAACCTTCACAAAAATGACCCCCTTTCAAGCCTTATAGGGGTATGAACCTCCAAATTGGAAGGAGTTAGTTATAAAAGAAACTAATGTACCAAAAGTAAGGAACTAACTAGAGAAATCTCAAAAAATGATTGAATTACTCAAGGATAACTTAGTCATGGCACAAAACCATATGAGACAACAAGTAGATCAATGCAAGACCAAAAGAGAATTTGAACTAGGTGACTAGGTGTTCATAAGACTACAACCCTATAAACAAGTATCCCTTAAAAGTGGAGGAAAAAACAAGTTGGCCCCAAATTTCTATGGACCATATTAGATTACCAAGAAGATTAGTCAATTTGTGTCTAAATTGAAATTACTTGATAATAGTTGTATCCACAATGTCTTACATGTATCATCTCTCGAAAAAATGCTAGGGAAACATTAAACAGTACAAATAATACTTCCTGTGTTAGATGACGAAGGAAGGATTATTTGGGAACCAGAGGAAATCATCGCAACCCAAGAAAAAAGGATTCGTTCTCGAACACTCAAGGAATATCTCATTAGGTGGAATAATTTTCGAGATGAAGATGCATCTTGGGAGAAAGAACACTTTCGTCAACAATATCTATCTTGACCTTCGTTTTGAGGACAAAGCATTTTAAAAGAGGGTGGAAATGTTATGTATTTAAATTATATGACCAATAATTTTAAATATTAAATATAAATAGTAATTAGGCTAAAACATAGAGCCACACCGTTTCATTGAAACAGTGTGTTTGGACCTATAAAAGGTATTTTCACTTATTGTAAACAATCATCATTCAATAAATAATTCATTTGTGGCTAAATTTTGAAATGTGGGATTAGATAGTCTCCTATATATTGTGTTTTTTACAATGAAACTATATGTTTCATTAATATCTTAAAATGAAACTACATTCATGAATATAAAGACATGAATATCTTAAAATCTGTTAGATAGTATTTTAGGAATACTTCCTCCAACCCTTAACCTTGAGAAAAAGGGATGTCAAACCATTACAACAACCATTGGGGAAAACATTCTTCTTTAGCCATTAGAACTACTTCTAATTATTGAAAGAGAGTACATATCAAAACATTGAAGGGAATGTGGAGGAACCTATGAATAAACAACCAAGAGTTGATCATGTGTCTGAGTCAGTGGAACAAGTTTTACTGGTTGATCCTAATGTATTGGAATCTTGGGAATAGAAAGTCAATAGTTTGATGGAAGTGTTTGTTAAGGAGAGGCTAATACTCAAGGTATATTCATAAAATGGAAGGCCTAATTTAAATATATGTTGTGAAATTTGTGGCATTGATTATGGAATGGGGGAAGTATACTTGGTAGCACGAACAGCTCGTAAAAGTTAAAAAACAATCATATAAAAATAGGGTCCCATCAATGTCACATTTCAATGTTGGGAATTAATGAAATTCCTTCATGTAACAGATAAGAGACATCAACAATGGCTAGATATAAAATTTAGATTGATTAAGCAATCAAAATTATACATGATTTCAACCAAACGCAAGAGCCTAATTTGTTCAAGGTGGTGGAGACAACAATTGCAAACTATGAGGACAATAAAAAACTAACAGTGGAATATACATGATGCAGTAGATGGTTATCTTTGGTTTCATCATGTGGTAATATTGTCAGTTCTCTAAATGAACACATGAAATCAAAGAAGCACACTACTACTACTACGGTTGAGGCTTCACATGATACAGTTGTGTTGAGGAGTGAAATAGTTGGGAGACCAAAGAATCCTACCAATGAAAAGTCCCAACAAAGTTTGACTAAGTTCTTGATCCCATCATTACCATCACCATAACATGGGGAGTCTACAAGCCCACATGCTTCTACTTTAGGTGTGTAAACAATTGAAAGTCACCATGTCCCATCTTTATTATACACCAACACCATTGTACTCCCATAAATAAGGTGATGACATGGGTCTAATATTCCCTTTCTGGATGAATTTGTGATTCTAACATTTTATTTTTTCATTTTACATGAGGGAACACCTGTATACAGGCTTATAAGGTAAAGGAACCCTAGGTATCAAAACAATGGAATGCTTGACGTTGCAATGTACTAGAAACCCAACAGGTGTTGTGAATACGTCTTTGTATGATTCATTGATATTGTCCACCTGTTTATATTGTGTAGAGGAATCCCACATGGAGGTGGTGGATGTTTACGTGATATTTGATTCACCTTTAGAATGAATCATGAAGAGGACGAATTTCCCTTTCTAGGAGATTACTTGCCTGCACCGCTTAGTTGTGATGAGGGGCACTATAGTAGTGGGAATTTTCTTTGGTATCATGTAGAGTTTCTTTCCCATAATAATAATGACACTACAAGGTCTATGATTATACACAACATGATGTTTCCACATATAATATGGTTTTCCTAAAATAACATCACAAACTTCAAGTGAGGAAACATCACACATTACCTCATCTTTGAAGGCCTTAATGTTGTATGATTGACAACATTGTTGACTAACGCGGATGTCTCGTCCCTAGCTTAGTCAACCGATGGTGTATTGTTGGGGGTGTGGGATAATTGACAACTTCAATCTTTTTACGAACTCGATCTAGATGAGTTTTTTTTGGATACCAAGATCAACATGTAATGGATTCCCCTACACCCATAGTTGTGAATGGAAGTGGCACTCCCCTTTCTTTGGCTCCTATGACTCTTCTGGTTAGATCTTAGGGTTACAATGATGGCACTAGGTTCTACATCAATGATATTGTTTCCCATTTCTTGTTGTAAATCATAGTCTGAGACATAGTTGGCTCCAGGGTAGGGAATATGGTAAGGATCCATATTTATTTAAAAGTGTATATACCCCGGAAAATCTTATCAATTTTTAAAATGTAAACTACAAAATATTTGGTGATACTTTTCTAAAACTATTTCAAATTCTAAGGATTTTCTACAGTTTATATAATAATATGGTGATTTTTAGAGTAAAAAAAATGTTACCTCATAAAAAGTTGGCAAAACGGGGCTTCAAAAAATGCAAATTGTTGAATCTTTACTTTTTGAGAAAAAACATGGAAAAATAGCACATGGGATAAATTTCTCCCCAAATATTTCATTTTTTTGGGAGCTTCGTCTCGTCCAACTATGATTATTTTGACGGACATTCATCAATGTTGTTCAAGGGGGTTTTGTGGAACTCAAACTACTTGTCGGTGTCCTTCTTTTATTTATCATTACCCTTCAGTTGTATCATAAATTTTGGATTTAGATTTTAGTTGAATGTATTTATTGTTTATAATTATTGATATGGATTCTATACAACGAATTTAGCTTTGTTTTCTTTTATAGAAATTTATAGTCTCTTAATTTCACATGTTATACATGGACTAAGTTCTCTATATTCATAAATAATATTTGTGAATATTGAAAGGACTTGTAGGTAGGGTTAGTTATTGTTGTCCCATGTAACTTATGCTAAGTGGGATTAACAAAATATCCCATCCCCATATCCCATAACAATATTTCATGTTTCATAACAAAATATTACCCATCCCCATCCCTGGGATTTAAATCACTTCTGAAAAAAGTTGCAAAGGCCCATTTATGTTATTCTCATTACAAATCAACATATTAAATTTAATTGAAGGTTAAAATATTTGGAAACTCTTATTATTGTATGTAAACCTCTTGTTTTTCATAGCCCATGTGTTTTTGAATGAAAGGTGGAAATATAATTTTTTCATACTCACTAAAGGACAATATAGCATTCATTCCCTCAATAATCGTTTAATCAATATTGTAGTATATTGTAAGTTGTTTTTTTTATCATATAAACTTGATTTAAATCATAACAAGAAGGTGAGTCCATTCTATAACTTAAAGATGTAAGAGTTGTGTGAATTTAAGTATACCTGTAACATTTTTATACCAAAAAACCTATATATATAAAGGGATAAATCTATTTTAATTTAGACTACAGATTTATTATACATAAAAATAAATTTAAAATACATATTTATACATTAAAATAAATCCATATTTAGAATCACTTTAAAATAAATTTATACTTAAATTATATTAATACTAATTGTGGCATTAAATAAGACCAATGTCTTCCTCTATCAATCCACATTTATTATCTGCAAAACCAAAACCATTTCCATCTTTCTCACCAATTAATTTATATTTTCTCACTTAATCCAATCATTTTAATATAATCATAATTTTCATTGAGTAGTGATATTAAATTACTTTAATTTTTGGATATTCTAATACCATAATGAAAAAAATAAAAAAATCATATTTTCTTAATATGTAAAAAGTGATTATGTTTTTTAATATATATTCAATATATGAATGACAATCTATATATATATATATGACAATCTACACTTTCATTTGTAAAATCTAAAATCTTAACTTTTATAATCACTTATTATTTCCAATAAATAAAAGTAAATAAAGAAAAATATATTGATGTACATGGACTCATATACAGTGTAATTAATTTTCTTTTGAAATCATTTATATTCGTGTTTTTTTGCCACTTCCTATTCCTCAGCATTAACATAAATTTCACATTACTTCCCTATGCATCTTTTGTGATTCCAATAGAGAAATCTAGTCTAAGTGCTTATTGGTCTATGCATATTTAGTATTTCACTAGTTTTAAAAAAATAACATAGTATGTAACATGTACCCATAATACTTTTTTTAGAAAAAACATAAAATAAAAACATATAATTGCAACCATATTAACTAAGTATACACAATTTTATTCCAAATAGATTTTTTTACCTTCACTAAAAGATCTAAACTATTATCTTCACCATGAACATAATAGTTAATAATTAGTCAATCTAAATTGAAGGTTAGAGTATAAACATACTCATTCTTCATCACATGGAAACTTTACAGGTTAACTTTTCTATAGGAAACTTATGTATAAACACACTCATTCTCCAATACATGGAAACATTACACGTTAAATTTTCCATAGAAAAATAATGTATGGATTATAATCAAGATTCACATGCGTGCACGCACACACACACACCTCAATACCTCAAGAATTGTCGCTGATATGGAATCCATTTGGATTGATGATACCTCAAGACCAATATTTTTAAATATAGAACATTATAAAGTATATGTGATAAATATTTGGAGGAAGAACAAGCTCGATAACATGGAGAATTAAGTTACTGAAAAGGGATAGAAAAAATTCTCACTTAGTATCATTTCTCCCCTAGCTGAGTAACTTGAAATTTGAGTCGAACCCTAAAAACATTTAATCAAGAAGGTACTTTTATTCCTTTCATAAGATCCTCCTTGATGGATTTATGTGTTTGCAGTGTTTGATGGTTTCATTCCCATGTGGAGTTGCAAAGATGGAATCTTGTTTATTCATTACACAATTGAGATATCCTTAAGGTAACTTATCTATTTAGAATTATAGTATTCATTACATTTCTTCTCTTTTATTTGAGAATACTTGATTTACTTTAACCATAATTTGTTTTCCCCAGGATTATCTTTCTAAGCCCATGAACTTCCTAGAGGAAGCCACTCAAGGATTTACAAAAAAACTTTGAACCTGATGTCAACATAGAATAAAAATTTTTATTTTCTTAGATTACATACGAATCTATAGCTATTTTCCATTATGTTTTCTTGATGTAAATATTTTTGGACTTGCACATTATCTTACTTTATCTTTTGACTATTTTTTACCTTGTGTTTGGTGGAATTACAAGAGTATTCTTTAACATGAAGGGTTCAATCTAGAACAAAACTTCTAGCTTCTCAGTTTGGGTAAGTGGAAAGTAAATCCAAACTCTTGATAATTAGGGTTTGAATTTTTTGCTTTTAACATTTTGCTTTTTTTCTCAAGAGTTTGCTATTAATTTAGATACCTCATCAATGAGCTATTATTTCATTCTATTGAAAAAAATAGGGTTAGAAGGAAAAAATTCCATGCTTGGTCATAAACCCATTTTGAAGCAATGACTCAATTACATATACATATTTTCTAATTATCCTTACTATAAAATCATCCCTTGGTGAGCAATTACACAGTCTTTTTTTTCTGAATTTATTATTTATTCATAAACATGTTATTAATTCTTGTCATTGTTGTATCAAGGTTTGTATGTGGGTGAATTAGAGCTTATATTTTTTATTTCGAAAGTGCTTCCAATTATGAGGTAATTCCTAGCTGTTATAATTCATAGAAAGGTCCCTCTTTTCCTTCCACTTGGATGAGCTTGTGACCTTATTTCAAATGTAGATATTTTCTTTTCTTTACAAGAGGAGACAATGTAGAACCAGATGCAATTATTTTCTAGTTGTAAAAACAATCTTGTCATGGATTACTAAGGTGAACACAATTTTATTTATCTTTGTACAAGTGTTTTGGGGGTTCTTTGTAAGAAAAGATTGCCAAACTTTAAATTTAACATAATCTAGATATTATGACTCATACTCATTTGGTTATTGTTTGAATTCTAATTTGATCATTGAACTATAATTTTATTTGTTTGATCTCAATATTAAAAAGAATTGATTTAGTTTGATTATAATGAAAAAATCAACTGCATAACTCAAATACCACACAATTAAATCCTTATACCAACCACAGGGTTAATAAAAAAACACATTTTCATAACTTTTAATTAGTAAGTTCTTTCTATAACCATTTTTTTGGACCCTTGGCCTAATCAACTTTAAGGGTTTAAATCTTGGTAAGTAGACTTATAACTAAGATAACTTATTTTAAATTTTTATATGGCTTCTATATAATTTCTTATTGCATGGAATCATTAAAGGTTCACTAATGTTTCATGGTTTGTATACATGTATGGAACTAGGAAAACCATTACAAACTATCTAATTTTGAATACCAAACATTCATTAATGCCCCAATAATTATAATTTGTGTTGAAATAGGGTTGTAAACATTATAGTATGGAATATGATATTATAATATTCATATTAAATCATCATTTCAAAATTTAAACACAAAAATCAGCGTCCCAGTATTCCATAACTGTTGTTTTAAACATAATAAGAATAAATTGAAAGGTATTGGGAATATGTAACTTAACATTCCTATAATTTACATACTTTATCAAATAATGAAACTGGAACGTAATATAATGTAGAATTCCTATAATTCACAAATACTTTATTAAACAACAAGAAAACCAAATTGAAAGGTAATAGGAATCCATAACTATGATTTTCAGAAAGTTTTCTAGAAAGACAAGGAACCATAATCACCAACCTCCTTGAAACGTAAGAAGAATCCATAACTATGATTTTATGTAAAGTTTTTTTAAAAGAAAAGGAACTAGAATCACCAACCTCTCATCCTTAGGCACATTTTTCAACAATGGCCCCTCAAGGAAATCTTATCCCAAACAAATATTAAGAATTGTCTTTTGGATATACCAACACTATGAATGTGTTCTTATTGTACAATTTTGCACACATTTTAATCACTTCACACTTAATCAAGTGCTTCTTGCTTGATATTTCCAACCCCCCGAGNGTCTTTTGGATATACCAACACTATGAATGTGTTCTTATTGTACAATTTTGCACACATTTTAATCACTTCACACTTAATCAAGTGCTTCTTGCTTGATATTTCCACCCCCCCGAGCCTGTCCCCTCCTCTCTTGAAATTCCTGACTCACTTTCTCCCTCAAAGGAGAAGTAGTTAGGGTTTTGGGAGTTTTCTTTGAAATTGATTCAACAATCAATTTAATGAAATTAACTCGTGGCATAATGAGATTAATAATTTCTTCTTTTTCTCACATGTTAGAATATATTTACTCTTTGTTGTTCCATTCAAATTATTTCTTCACAATTATATTAATTAAATTTAAATACATATAATTTACTTTTTCAAATAAAGCATTTTATTCACCAAAAATGCTTTGGTGCAATTGTCTCAAAAGACACATTTTCTCAAATTCATTAATAAAAACATAATATCTAATATCCCCAATTTAAAATCAGATATATTCAGACAATATTTACCATAGAGAGAAAACTGGACCAAAAGTTTGACACTAAACCCCCTAATTTCAAGCTTTCCCAAACACCTCCAAATCTGCTTGAATTTGTCCCAAACTGACTTAGAATGATATCAACATTCTCAAATCCTTCCAAATGTACCACTAATAGAATCCAAGGGAAATTAAGGGATGCTTTTTCATTCTTATACATATGAATGAACAACCCAAAATATTGCAAATTTGCACATAGTCACCTATGATTGAAAATGGAACACGATAAAAGGGAAAACACATAAAATTTATTATTAGATAGATAATACCAGAAATTATATAGATGGATTTCAAGAGGCTCAGAAACCTCAAATAAATATGCCGGAAAGAAGATAGGAAATTATGCCAAAAATTAGTAGAGAAGAGGAAGAAGAAATGTTGCTCCAAATGACAATTTTGCTTCCACGAGTGCACCTTCAATCGACCAAGTTTGACCCAAAACTCTAATATTTTCACCCTACAGAGAATCCTCCATCAGGTACATAATATATACGTCCCATATATCAATCCCTAAGATATCTGCATAACCTCTAGTGCTCCATTCTCCAAAATAACAGCAACAACACACTTCAACTACTAGAAAAATAGTTCAACAAATTAATGTTGCTATAATTTGATATCCAAACAATCCAAGATGAAATCAAAACGATAATTGAATAGGTAAATAAACTTACTCAATACATCTCCATATATAAATTAGATTCATTCCTCATATCATGGCTAGCTAGGGTGAAATCTTGCACTACCAAAACTACTTACAATGGAAAGGGGCACATCTGAAAGGCTTTAAATGCACTATAGATCTCCAATTCAAAATGAAAAGGGCTAAAATTTCTCTCCCAATGTTCCTATGTCATTTTTATAAACTTAGTTTCCAACATTCTTTCTCATTCTAGAAATTTATCTTAATAAAAATAACAAAATCTAGAATTAATTGAAATAATTGGCATTCATGGCAGCTTACCTCATTTACATGTTATTTTTTATCTCTTTAACCTTATCCAACCTTGGTGTTTCAAATTATTCAATGTTATCCTTGATTTTGGGGATTTTCAATTACCATGTTTTCCTACATTCCCTCGTGCACCCTTCTCAGATATTTTTAGGACCTGTCAATGTCATAACTTATCTTAGAATCCATTATAGGCTTGTCATAGACTCATTAGGAGTTACACTTTACCCATGCGCCCTTCCTAACTATTATTTTCCTGATACATCCTCATGAGATTCCTTGGATGTTACTTTCCTACTAGTTCACCCTTCATAGTCATTTTTTATCTAGGGGGGGTTACACTTCATAACATCCCCCCATGATTAGATTCATTCTCCCTAGTATGGAGATTACACTCAACCTTGACCCAATCATCCTCATATGTTCCCTCTATGGCTGAATGAACCTTTTCAACCCCATTTACTAATTACTTGTCCATTATTATTGCAAATTTATGACCCACACCACTCCTTAAATTAATTTTAATCTCCATAGTGACTATAGGAAAATTTAATTCTCTAGTCATTTTAAATACCACCCTAACCTATGGGAATTGGGTAAGTTAGTCTAATGAACTTAGTGAACATAGAGAGGGGACTTTACATAATAGTTGCATAATAAATACTTGAAAAATCAGTTTAGGGACATCATATATTCAGGAAAAAACCTCAAATCCTTGAAGCTGCATAATAGTTTAGGAAGAGGAAGGTTCACTCCTTCACTACTACCCTACATAATTGGTCATGTCTGGATTGGAAATTTGGTCACTAGTTCCCTCCTCGGACTCCTCTTCCCTCTCAAATTAGGTGTGTTCTCGATGTGAAGGAACTGTTAGTAAGTGGAATTGTCAAGATTGAAATTTTATGTGGAGCAATTAGCACATTTTCAACACACTCTCTTGGATATGTTCTTCCAGTTCCTAGGTACTGATAGACACACTCTTGAATCACCCATTATCGCTGCCGCGGAACCACAATATGTAGGTATCCCAATAATATTTTCATATTTTTAAATATGAGTCCTTGGTTAAGTAAACTGGGCAGAATTCGCCTAAAAAACCCAAGGTCATGGTATGAAAACCATTAGGGGATGAAATTGTGGGGATAATCGGATGTGACATTTTTGGAAGAAACCAAAAAACACAAAGTCCTCTCACTAAATCGCAAATGAAACTTCAAATTCTAAGTGGAATGATTCCAAATTTTGAGTCAAATGATGTTTATAACATCCATGGTGTTATTTCTATTTATAACATGTAATTAGAATGTATGCTAGTAGTTCTCTCATTTGACATTCAACAACAAGAATAGATGGATTACAAATACAAAAAGATAATACACACAAATTATTTAGATAAACTGATTTTTTGAGTGAAGGAATTTCAAGGTAGAATTCCATAGTTAACATGAAATTTGTGGCCTTGAATTTTCTACCACAACAACAAAGGCTTATTTATAAGGAGAAGATGAAAAGGAGAAAGAAATATCCCAAACATGGTTCAATTTCAAGAAAATAGGACATGTAAGTAAGGAAGATAAGGTAAAGAAAAACATTCTAATTATATATGTGCATCAGAGGTATATGATTATAAGGGATAGAAGTATTTAATTTCTACAATACAAGCACACTAGGATGCAATATTTTTTTATTTCTTTATGGAAACCAAGTATATGATTTTAGGGGATAAAAGTATTTAATTTTTACAATACAAGCAAAATAGGATGAAACATATTGGTTATTCCTAGATGATGCATGTTCAAAATCATCTCCTGAAACATATATTTATTTAGTACATCACACTTGTACATGATTAGGATTTAGATTGTAGAACATGTCACTCTATTTAACAATATGTTATGTATTTAAATTTTATGATCAATAATTTTAAGTATTAAATATAAATAGTAATTAGGATAAAACATAAAGCCACACTGTTTCATTGAAACTGTGTGTTTGGACCTATAAAAGGTCTTTTCACTTATTGTGAACAATCATCATTCAATAAATAATTCATTTCTGGCTGAATTTCAAAATGTGGGATTAGATAGTATGATCCAAGTGGTATCAAATCCATTGTTTGGCTCCTCAGGACCTTTCACACAGCTCCACTTTTCTTCACCTCCTGCGCTACTCCACTGTTTTCCACCATCCCACTCACCTTTACCTTTCCAACAGCCCCACTCTTCTCCACCTCCCGCGCTGCTACACCCGTTCTTCCATTGTCACCTCTGTGATCTCCATTTCTACTACAGCCTTCCGCCACTCACCCTACTGCAGACCCCTCTCCTCTGCACCATCCAAAATGCACCGACCTCACCATACCATTGTGTCTCCCTTCATGTCACCACCGTTGCTCCCCCTCCATTCGCCACCGTTATGCTACCCTTCATCACCACCGCTACACCCACACTCCACCATCCACCTCCCACCACCGCAGTCGACTCCACCAACACGCGCCATCCTCTGCACAGTCCCATGCTCAGCCACGATTTCAACGACTTGGAAAACAAACAAAAAACACAAAAAAGATTATACTAGCAATTGCCCCAAGGAAGGTGCAATAATACGCCGATAAGGTAGTTGTTAGAGGGTAAGGGAGGAAAAAAAATGTAACATTGAAATGAGGTAGTGGGAGATTGCAAGTAATACCAAAAAAAAATGGAGCACTTCAATGTATTAAAAAATCAGAAAATTAACAGTTTAACATCACATTATACAGTGAACATGCCATTGCATGGGAGAAATATATCTGATTAAGAAAAGAAGCCAATGTGTAGTCATAATCTGGAATTACTTGTTGTCCATGTGGTTCCAAAGTTCATAATTGTGCTAGCATAGGTTGTCAAAGAAGCTTGGAAAACAAACATTTGACGACGGTTTATATAGCTCTAACTTCTCACATTAACATAAGTCCTGTTCAAGGAGTAGACATGATAGCACTATATGGTTTGGTGATTTCAGTGTATATATATACACACACATTTGATAATTCAAGGTAATAACACAGTATTAGTGAAAACTCTTGACACTGTATGATAAGTAGCCAAACTAACCACTATCAATCCATGATACATCAATTGACACAATTGAAGACAATATCAGTGCCCATGATACTGTTTTAGATGATACAATGAGCTTCCAGCCACAATTCATTATCATCCAATCCATTAATAGATGATTCAAACAATTGTAAACAAAGTATTTATCAATAATTACATCTCTATCCAAAACCACAGGTATTCGTTTACCCTTGCAAGCATCATTGCTTCCAAGAGTCAGGATTTCCATCGGTCCATCAGGTTTTGAGAAACTGTGCAAAATGAACCTTAAAACCTTTGGAGTGTTATCATTTGCATATTTTATTAAGGAGTTTTATTGTTTATCGTTCCAGCTTGTATGCATTTCAACTGATTATAATTATCTGCTAATTGACTGGAACTTGTATTGAGGTGAACCCATTATTCGCTGAATCCATTTGTAGTAGTGTATCATCCTCATCTTCCAAATCACAAAAAGAAATATCCTCCTCATTAGACAACCCTGTTGCATAATGTATAGATGTATCACTTTTACCTAGTTGTGCCTACAGGCAATTATCTACATCTACATCCTCGTCATTATGCTCCACATCCTTAGTAGATGTTGTGTGATTATACAAATCATTTTGCCTAGAAATATGATAATCACCTTCAGAGTTATTGGCAATTTATGATGCCAGTGTTTCTAGAGATACAGACTTGAAAGAATCTACCTTTTCGCTATGTTGTGGTCCTCCCACAAATATTGGGAAAGTTACATGTGTGTGCAATGAAATTAATGTGGAAAATAAAATAACCCAAAAACAGTTTCTCCAACCTACCTATTGCCAAATTTGTAATCCACTTATCATTCTAAAATGCAAACTCTTCAAATGCCTCCTTGATTAGATCTCTACTGCTATAAAAGAGCATAAACTAATTTTTTAGCACATTTAACAAACATGTATTGACAATGGTCATAGTTATTATGAATGTGTTCTGATCTCTGACCCTGCAAGGTCAACTATAAGCAACTTGCTTTTTCTGATGGAAGGCATGCAATGTCCTTTTGATAACTCAATATTGTTTCCATTCTCATTTGGTAAAGGTAATTCATTTTCTTTCTTCTCCTTAAGCGACCTTTTGATACATACCTGGAAAAACAAAATTAGAATCTAATTATTCAACCAAATACAAATTGCACAAAAAATGTGCATAATGTGGCATCTGCCAAAGATCAGCTAAGAACAATGTATGACATAAAATAATTTCCTTTACATTTTATTACCAAGATAATTTCATGGCTTCGTGAGGATTCAATGTTTGAATCCTTAGCAATTGTGATATTGTCTTTTCCAGGTGCAAGTAGATCTTGCACAGTCTCCAAATACAACTGAAACAGAACTTGGACCATTGTGACTCCCAGCAAAGACACATCACCAGTTTTTGGATCCTCGACAATTGTGATATTGTCTCTTCCAGGTGCAGGTAGATCTTGCACAGTCTCCAAATACAACTGAAACAAAACCATACCAGATAAATACAGGATGAGACAATGTATAAAGAAACCTCATGTGATAAAAAAATTCTCAAATAGCCTTAGATTAGGTTAAAAGTATAAAAATTTAAAGTTTTTATGAGAAACAGATAGATTAACAACACAAAACTGCTTAAGTAATATTCTGGCTATGAAAATAAAATTCCTTCTTTAAAGAAAACTACACTTAGTGGCAAATGTTTTTGAAAGTGTACAGTACAAGCTATTTTACAGCATACGGTAAAGAACACATTGTAGAAAGGAATACATGGTAATTTGTTTTTCCTGATTCATTTTGTAGATGACTAACTATAGAAAGCATATAATTGAACACCTTAGCCTGATTGCATGATATCGAGTTAAAACTCACAATAACCCAATAAGCACCATGCAGAATCAGTTGAATTGGGATTCAGAACATTCCCATTAAATTAGAAATATTGTGTAAACATATATGCACACCATGACTTTTTAAAATAGGGAGCTGCAGTGATTTAGCCCATTCTATATGATGCAGAAAGTGCATCATTCTAAACCAATAAAGCACCACAAAATGCAGCAGAAGCCAATTTTAGTTAATGACCTTCTCGTCTCTGAAATTTTTAAAAGAATTTATAAGTAAACATGCTTGGAGGATGATAAAAATTAAAGATCAAATAAAGAATAAGATTCCATAGACAAGAATGAAGTTTCAATTTTATGTTAAAAAGTATTTTGCATTTTTAAGATGAGCCTAACTCTGAGTTGAACATGTGGTTAGAAGGGACCTGTGGCACTTGAATATCAAGCAAAATCCAATATTAGTAGGTTGAATAGTATATAAATACGTATTCATTCCCTAATTTCAGAATGAGCTTGGTTTAGGCCTTGGAAGGATCCTCCAGCAAGATAACTGCAGGCAAGACTCTACACCGTAATTTGTATTCAATCTAAATCTATTTTAGTACAAAGTCATCCTTTTCCTCCCCGCACTCTTGGCTGCGTACTTTTCAAAATCCTTCCGAGGAGAAATCACCCCATTTTCAGTACCTTCAAACCCCAACCAAAGTCAAAATAACAAAAAATCAAACTAACCCAACTACCCTTTGACATCTTTACAGAGTATATAGGTCTTCTTTATAAGCTGTGAATTGTTGCTAGCTCAAACCAGCCACAAATAACTACTTGAATTGTCTCTGAGAAGTGGGTTTGTTACATACTTCTCTGACAACATTGATCTTTATAATTTTGAATCGCATTTGAGAAATGGGAGAAGAGTTACAGAGATGGATATTAATGGTCACTGCTAGAGCTCCTACAAGCATGAACATGAACAATAAACCCAGCTTGATCTTTATAATTTCGAATCACATCTGAGAAATGGGAGAAGAGTTATAGAGATGGATATTAATGGTCACTGCTAGAGCTCCTACAAGCATGAACAAAAACAATAAACCTTGAAGATACACATCTAGCAGCCATGTGGGTGATATATCAAAGCAAGTATCAAACTTGCTTGGTGCTCCTATCCCATGCTGGATATAAAGAATTGGAATCCTTGGTCTACAGGAGCTTTGGTTATCATATCAGCAAAGAAGAGCACAAACTGAAAGGGGACAGGAGAAGAGAATTCATATGGTTTTTTGGAAACTCTAGTTTTAATCTAGATCAGCAAAAACTTGCATCATATCTCAATCCTTATGTATAAAGATATTTTTCTGCAGTATAAGTAGCATAGTGTAGTTTGGCTCTATAGGGATTTTGAAATAGAAGTAGAAAAGTGCAGTCTAGTTCTATAGGGTTTTTGAATCACTCTGTCATGGAAAGTGATTGTTGTGCTTTTGAAGTTTTGATTACATCCACATGTCAGACTTTTTTGAAATTGTGCCAAGAAGGTTTTATATAGGTAAAAGCATCAATTTGATGCTGGATTGGTTGGTTCTCAGCTCGAATCCACATACCCAACTGAAAAATAGAGGTTTGTTGGAATCGCATTATGTAACTGACTGTGTGATAATATAATTTTATTTTTTGAAAAACAAAAAAAATCCTAAAAAATCATAGATTTCTCAAAAAATCCAAAAAAGGAACTTAAAAAAACTAAAGAACCCAATTCAAAACCAAGTTCATTCAATCCAAATTCAATGGATTCCAAGTAGCTTACCAGAAAGTCAAGCTCCCCGGTCATCTTGAGCAAGAAAATGCTCCCTCAAACTCCTTTGATGGCAACCCTTTTCTGCCTACAGTCACATGGGGGAAGGATTCACAAGAATATCCATATCTTCTAAAATTGTTCTTAGAGAAATCCTTGCATATAAGAGATCAGTTGAAATCCTATTGAATTTAAACCAAATAAAGAGAATATTTGCACTCTTCAATGCTTAAAACAAGCAAAAATTTATTAGCTTCCATTTGATGTGCTCTAATCACTTCTTTCTAGTTTGCCACCTACACTAAAAAGTTCAGGCTTAGATGGAAAATTAAGCCCAAACCACACATGGCCTCTATGCTTCCATCCTTTAGCTAAATCCACTGAAAGAAATTCATAGATTTATGTTGCTGTATAAATTTTCCCATTTGCATTTAAAACTGACCATAAAAACTCTGCTTTGAGTTATGAGAAATGAAAGAAAACCCTAAGAAAAATAAGTGCACCATATGAAATGCCAAAATAGAAATTAGGAATTTCGACTGGATTTTAAGATCTTGTGTGTGAACACCAAGATAAGTATGACATGACTCGATAAAAACGCATAATTCAAGTTTCTTCTATCTATGTTGCATTTATATTCAATTTCCCATCCAAAAATTGGAAACGGAAGCCATATGCACCCCCCTTAAGAGCGATTTCTGATAACATAAACATATTATATGGTGTCTAGAGATGTCGAATGAATAAATGATTCATTAACAATTTCCTTGAGACTCTATATATACTTTTCCCAAAACACTAGAAATCGGTAAGCTGGGAATGAAATATTCCAAGTAGATAATAGAGATATGCACCAAGACATATTTTCATTCTTTTTTATACAAGATTTAAATTCTCAATACCCTATTAGATGTACATAAGTATGAGTAATACCTCCTTAAAGAAAGGTCCATTAGAAACATTGCAAGAACTATAAAGGGAAACATTGCTAGACAGGTAAC
The DNA here is from genome assembly GCA_001517045.1 of Pseudotsuga menziesii. Classification (NCBI taxonomy): domain Eukaryota; kingdom Viridiplantae; phylum Streptophyta; class Pinopsida; order Pinales; family Pinaceae; genus Pseudotsuga; species Pseudotsuga menziesii. The sequence goes on along the minus strand of LPNX010884666.1, from coordinate 840,429 downwards.
AACACTTGCCAACAGAGAAGCAGACTCTACCTTGATGCCTACTTGAACTAACAAGGTGTCAACTCTAGATTGTTTAAGTATTTGAGGCGTGAAGTTGAGGACGGCATTGATACCACCGAGCTGTACTGAAACAAAGTCTTCACTTACACATACATCATACATAACCAATAGCATGCTGTAAGGCCCAAAAAAATCTCTCTTATGTGATAAAAAAAAATTGAATTTACCTGCTGGAGTAGTTGAAGAGACATCCCCACTGTAAGAGCTCTTCTTACTTTGATGTCAAAGAAATCAAACCATGACATATCCTTTTTTGCCACTTGTCAGGGGTGCAGAATTGTAGGCCCAGAGAGGGTTCTTCCTATCTCAAACATAGAGGGATCTACATTGCTCTCTATCAAGCATAAGGCTAGTTCACCCACCAAAGAAGTAACCTGAACAGATTCTCGTCCTTCTATATTGGATAATGATTGCATAGGGATAATAGCTGAAGGAGCATGAGACACAGATTCAAGAAAAATAAAAACTCTCTTCAAGTTACCCCTCAGACTGGGTTCATCGAACTTTTTCCATTGCCAAGCCAGCTTCTAGCCACCTCCCAATCCCGTGCCCCAACTGTCCACATTGGGACTGTTCTTACCTAGATATTTCATATCACCAGACTTCTTGATGTCCCCTCCTATGTACGACACAGGGGTGGAGCTCATCGTCGGCTGCTTTTCTTTGTATTGCTCCAGCCATCCAGAAAGATACATCCCATTGTTAAGCGGGTGCGCCTAAATCCTACTATTGGTCCCCAGTTTCAGCAAGATCCTATCCTCCTCCATCAGTTGGCTTTTGTTGGGGTTTCGTCTTCATGGTGAGATGGCTGGTAAAACCCGATTTCAAAGGAGATAAGAGGGTTTCATGGGTCAAATCCTCCCCACACACTCGACAACCTGGTTCTCACTGGCAAGTCGAGTCCCCTCCCTTATTTAGTAAAAATTGCACAAATTGCAAAGCCTACTATAATGATGACCCAGTATCAAAACTCAGTGAGCATGCCCCACTACCCATGATAAGAGGTGAGCAATGTAAGGTTATAACTATTTGGAGTCATTCAGTCTGTGGTCAAGCAGCAAAGTGAAGAGGCTACTGAATTATGACCCAGGTTCAAACTCAGTGAGCATGCTCCACTATCCATGATAATATATTGATCAATTCATTCAGGCTACTCAAATCATGACCCAAGTTCAAACTCAGTGATAATGCTCGCAGCTCCACTATCCACTGATAATAGATTGATGAAGTCATTCTGAGGTGTAGGTCATGTTGCTGCAGCAACATTGGTGATATAAAAATGCAGAGCTATAGTGGTTCCGATGATTTCTGAGCTAATGCAATATTCATTGAGGATGATTTCTGAGCTAATGCAATCTTCTTTGAAGATGATGCCATGTGCAAATCTGAAAGTGCTTTTTTAAATGTAAAGATTATTTGTATCAACCAAACATGCATTGACAATTTTTGGTCATTTTCGTATCTAATTTTTGGAAAATTTCCATAAACCCCTTAATTAAATTAATCACTTTGACAGGGAAAGAGATTCCATACTTATGTCTAATGTAAAATACTCGTCAGTTCGATGAAAAACAAAATACCTTTAAGCTTGTAAAAAGTTTCCTCTGAAATCTGGAATCCAAATCCATAATACCGTTCTGTAGGGACATTATAAATGGATTTAATGGCCGCCTCTTCGCTACATCAACAGGAACTGGTAACATTTTAAGAATTTGTCATTTTTAAGTAATCATGAACTTGGAAGAGAAATGATTTTACTAAACTGAGGGGGCATGGTGCAACCCTACCTTTCCCAAGATGGTAGCGAGGGTTTTCACATAACAGTCATGCATTTCTTGGTTGGTATCTTTGCCATCTATGAGGGCATCCATTACAATGATTCAGTGCTCATAGTCACATCCAGGGAACAACGGTGCCATCTCCATAGGCAGCCTGTCGCTCCAGTTGGGATCCCCATTGGCTAGTGGTGAGTAGGTCGATCCAAAATTTGAGTTTGAGACCCTCCACCGAGATGATATGTGATTTGAATCATGTCGAAGGATAGAGAGGATTCCATGGCTAACAATTGCAGCTCTGTCAAAAATAGACGATGGGAACAGTGGGTGTCTTGCGGTAGATAGAAATCGTAAAAATACCATGCGTAAAAATACCATTGGCTAGAGGGACGATGACATCTATAGTGTTTTAGAACAAAACTTCAGAGAAAAATGCCTAATGACATAACTAGAATAATTAGGATTCACTCTCCCCAAATTGACAAACCATCAGGAGAAAATCCAACGCTTCAATCAAACCATTACAGTGGCAAAATACCCAAAGGAAGCGGGAACTCTTGAAAAGTTACCTTGTGGCACCGATCTATGTTACACCTTTGGCTGCATTATGAACAACAGTCTCAGAGACTCCATTCAGCCCACATATTCCTTGCGGGTAGCCGTGATGGTTTAGTATTGGACATACTTCAAGTACCCCCTGGGTATATCTGGAGTCCCCTCGCCTAAGTTAAATTACCCATCTTCTTACATTAATTTAAAATTAACCAAAATACTATTGGGAAACATTCATTCCAGCACTTGCAAGCACTCTTAATTGTTTTTCGACTCCATTTTCAAGGCACTGGTCAACTGTTTATTTCTTTTAATCTATATGTGATTGGGTGGCATTTTCGTGCTTACTTTTGATTATCTCATCATGTTATTTGTTACTTACAATTGTTAAATCGAAACTCCTAAAAAACTTACTCTTTAATACCATCATCATACTAAATAATTTTTCCTTATTAACTTATTAGGGTCTACCCCCCTTGGCTTCATTAGGAGTTGAGCCTAAACGGAGGAGTCAAGAACAAGGTGATAGCCTTGACTCGAGACTTGCCCCCAAGGACACACCGAGTGGCTTGAAGATTTATGCCATGTAACCCAGCTGTGTGAAAGGCGACAACAATCCTGATGCATCCATTTTTTCCAAAGACTCTTCTTTACTTAAGGAGGGGGGAAAACCACTATCAATGTAAAACATCGGGATTATTGATGTGGTGTTGAGACACATGCTTGCTACAAATGGAAAGAGTCACTACAAATACAAGAAATAGACTCCTCTAGCCAACTTATCTTTCTCGTCAGAGAAAAACAACATTAGTTGAGAGAGCTACCAAAGACCATCGTTGGACGTAGGCAAGAGAGAGGAGTTGAATGCAATGGAAAGGAATCCTACATGGGAATGCATAAACTTGCCCAAGGGTAAGTTTGTTATTGGGTGCAGATGGGTCTTTATGACTAAGTCGATACCTGATGGTACAATGGACAGGTATTGGGCAAGGCTTGTAGCCAAGGGCCATGCACAATCTATAATAATACAAGTTAGGTTATGACTATAGCAATACAAGTTAGGTTATGACTAGACCTTTTCACCTGTGGCAAACATGAATTCTATAAGGGCGGTGCTTGCATTGGCTACTCAACATTATTGGCACACTCATCAGTTGAATGTCAAATCAGCAATCCTCAATGGTACATTGGCAAGAGGAAGTCTATATGTGTTGAAAAATGACATATTTGAAGGTTCTCACTCGTATTTTTGATGTGGATGTGATGAGGACTTAGACTTTGTCCTTTGTATATTTATGTAATAAGTGAATGTTATATAAACAAGTAATGTTTTGTACTTTATATAATGGGTCTCAGTTAAGTGATTATTTAATAATTAAATTAAATCAATTATTAAAAGTGAGTGCATTAAATGAATCTCAAACCTAGATTAGGTGGTTAAGATAAGTAGTTACAAAATTTAAAGTATAAAACAAAGAGAGAAGACAAATGAGACACACCATTAATGAAGAGAGAGGAAGAAGAAAAGTGAAGAGAGAGAAGAGATACCCTAGCAGTAGTGGCACAATTAACAAAGTGAAGCAACACATTTCCCAACGAAACCTGCAGACCGTACAGTAGTACCTGAGCATTAAATGCAGTCACACATGTGGGAATGATTCCCAAGAAAGTGACAGCAGAATTTATTGTAGACTATACCAGCCATACACCATTAATTGTAGGCACGTGTGGGCACATATCCTGAGGCAAAACGTACAGTAGAAAGGTATAGGCCATACAGCACATGTGGGGGCCATACAACTATTATTTGACACATAAATAAATGTATTTTGTTTGCTGCTCCAGTTTGGTGTAATTCTGTCAACAAGGGTTGAAGAAATTATTTCTTGTGTTGATGGAAAATTTCTGAGCACTCTTCTTAATAAAAATTTCTTCTTCTGGGGTTTTCCTCGAAGTTGGGGTTTTTCCTGGTCTTTTGACCAAAAATATCTCTCATGTGTTTGATTGATACTTCAGTGTTAAAAAATATCTTGAAGTGATGGTTTTTATTTTAAATTTACGAGTAAAATTTTAATCAAAACCCTAGATATTCAAGTGTTTGACAGAATGTGTGAATGGAAGTTTTCATATTAATGTCAATTATTTTCTTCAATATGAAACAACCTCCTAGTTTTACTAAGAAAGGTACAACCACTTAGTATGTAGTGCTAAGGAACGTTCTCTACGATTTAAAGCAGGCTTCTAAAACTTGGTATTCTAGGACATGTGGCTAATTATGTAAAGGTCCATGATTCCTAGAATACTATTATTGTTTTGAATGTTGAGGACATGATTGTCACTGCGATGATGGATCTATGCACAGTATGTGGAAAATTTGAAGTTGCGCATGAAGAAGACATTCGAGAACTCTGATATGGGTCTTCTTTATTACTTTATTGGTGTTGGGGTTGAACAGAAACCAAGCAGTCTATTTATTCCCAAAGCAAGAACAGTAAGGAAATTTTGTTGTACTTTAGATGCAGTCCTCCAAACCATCCCCACTATTATGGATGCAGGAGTTAAGTTATCAAACAATAATCATGAGGAACCTATTGATCCTACCTTATACAAGCAGTTGATAGGTGATATCATTTGCCTAAAACTACACACCTAGACATTTCCTTTGTTGTTATACAATCACGTTTGATCCACGATAGTCACACCGAAAATGAGACGATAGGATGCTGAGGTACCTAAAGGGCACTGTTGATTACAAAATGGACTTCACTCAGAAATCATATTTCAGGTTGATGAGACATATTCTGATTAAGCAGACAGTGTTTGCTTCTCAAAAGTCAATTGGTTGCTATTGCTTTAGCCTTGGTTTAGCCTTGTAACAAGAAGCATCCTATAGTTACATTGTCTTTCTTCCACAAATGCAGAGTATAGAGCCACAGTGAAAGCTATTTGTGATGGTACATGGTGGACCAAGATCCTTATTGGAGCTTCTCAGAGAATTCTACTACAATCATCTGCTACAATCAAAGTGCTCTAAAGATAGCAAGATATCATGTATTTATTATTTAATGAGTAGACCACATAAAGGTACATCTACACTTCATCAAGTATCAAATCCTGCTTGATGCGATGGACTTGTTTATAAGCCTATAGAGGAGTAGCCGGTTGGCATATTATGTATTCACTAAGCCGCTTGGTCAAGAAAAGTTTAAGAAATTCATAGCAGAAATTGAAGTCAAAGATTCAATGATGCTCACTAGTCACAATACAAGGAGTGTGTTGGAATAGTATGACTGACGGCCTAAAATTTCATTCTAATTGTAAAATGTACATTAGTTGTACCTCCCATTAGTTAGTCAACTTTGATCAGCGGTCAATCCCACCTTGATTAATGGCAGATGTCTTTTTGGAAAATGTGGTCAAAATGATCCTTAACATAGTTAGGCTTGATCCCTTTCCACTTCCAATAAATATGTATGCATGTCAAACTTTAGTAGTTTATGAGCAAGTTAATTTGTGGATATAAGTAAAGAATAGCATATATAATACCCAACACAAGCATGTTATTTAATCTCTCTGATTGCTTGATTTTTATTATAGTTCATTGTGTTTTTCTCAGTTATCTTTGCATAGAAAAATTGCACCTATATAGGTGGGCACCCCTAATGATCTTGGATCCCATGTTACACAAAATAGGGGATAGCAATAGTTTCTGAAATGGGTACAGGTTTCAAAAGGGACAGTTTCATAATCTCAGAAAATGGAGAAACACAGGTGTGTGTAGAGAGAGAGAGAGAGAGAGAGAGAAAGAGAGAGATTTAAGGATAAATTAAAAGAAGTTTGTGTTGATTTCCAATGAATTTTCTTATTATGCTATCAGGTTTAGACTTTAATTATGTAAAACAACTATCTAGGTTCAGCCACAATCTTTACTTTGTCAATACAAAACTTCTATGCATTTTTGTGAAAAAAATAATAAGGCATATTGTCATTTAAACATCATTAAAATTAATACATGGAAAAACAATTTTTTTCTTCATAAAGAAGATAAATAAAGTAGATTTGGACCTCGCCCATAAATAAGAAAAGATAGTAGATATCAAGAGAATAACGAAAAACAGTAAGAAAACGTTTCTTGACATCATTGGGGTTCTTCCTAGGCCATACGCATTGTCAACAAACTCCCCCCAGAAAAACGTTTCTTGCAACATACCCTAGCTCTTTTGTTTCCCATTAATGGTGTCCTCTCCTGCTGAACTTAGAGTTGAAAGTGACGCATTAAATTTCCAATCCCCCAACACAGTTATATCATTTTCCATTCTACCTCCACCTGCTAATGTGCTCTTATCTTTGTTGTTCTGTTGTAAAAAAATGAGTTCTTCTGGCCTTCCTTTGATGGTTTTGTTTTTCATTTCAAGTGTTTTTTTTCACTAGTGGGAATTTTAAGTCTAGTATGGACTTTCTTTGCTTAATTAGTTGGAAAAAACAAATACACAAAAGAAGTTCGAAAACTGCTGGCAGCTTCCAAAAGCAACCGAGAAACCAATTTGGAGGTATCCAAAAATGGCTGGAAACGGCCAAAACATATTCAACGTCTTGGATATATCTCCAGGGTCCTGAAATATGTTTTACATTTGCAAAAACCACGTAAATTTGTGATATAAGAATGATGTAATCTTGACAAAGTCGAATTTGAATTCATCAAAGTGGTGTAGCTATTGAAAAGGACAAGCGTTGAGCTTCATACTGACAGATACCAAAACAATCAACAGGAATTACGGTGCAAACTACAACATACAACAAAAATGCCTACCATGCAATATGGGAATCGAACATAAAGGATACTCACCAATGCACCTTAGCTCACTTTTTTTGTATCGTATCGAGAACATTAACATGTGGCATTGCCGTTCTAGATGAAGTGGGTGAAAATTCTTTAGGCAGGAACTGAGTATCATAAGCAAAACTACTTATTTCAGCCTCAGTTAAAATGTTCTGTGCAATGAAATGCATCCCACAATTGGGCAGGGGCTGGTGGGGTATCGAATTCCATTTCATCGTCCTCGTCCTCAGAACCTGCTTCCCATGTAGTCTGAGGCAAAAACTGAAATTGCAATGGAGTATGCCAATAGTCCATAGTCGATATCCACCGAAGCAAACCGTCAGAATACCCTATAGAATCGAATTGCCCAAAATTATTAACCCCATAAGCCATATTTCGGAATCCATTCGTGGGTTCACCGATGCAATCCAAAATGCTAGACCTTTCGACACTATTTTCGATTTTGAAGTTATCGCAGAGCGCAAAATCGAAATTAGAAGCACTGACGAGAAAATCAATCGTTGGCTCCACACGATTGCATATATGTTTGTGTTGTTCTTTAGTTGAGTGATGGGAATATTCTATACATGTATAATCATTTCTAATCTATTGAAAAGTTAAAGGAGAACCTTCTTTTCTTCCAAAAGTGGTGACATCTTGGTTCATCTCAAAATATTTATATGCTACAATCTTTGAATTCTATCGTAAAAGGTTGTGAGGCACATATCCTCAGCAATGATGCCAAAATGTTGGATGAAATACCAAGGTCTAAAAGTAAGCACTTAGTTCATCCATTTAGACCCTTGACAAAGTGTTATCTAGGAGTGTAGGTTTGTGACATTGCCACTTAGTTCATCCATTTAGACCCTTGTCAAAATGTTATCTAGGAGTGTAGGTTTGTGACATTGCTTTCAGTTTATGTATATTTAGAAATGGGAATACCTATGCTACTTCAAAAGGAAATCTTTTCTATTGTAGTTCTATCACTTCACACATATATTCAACAAGAATCCACTACTGCACTTCAGAAATCAAATATGCAATTATTATATCTATTACTATAGTGCAAAATCAGATCTACGTTATCACATTTACTTATTGAAAATTGGTGAGAGGAAGAGACAACTGGTCCCATGTCACTTTCAGGGCAATCATAAGGTAAACCATCATATGCACCAATTCTTCAATAAATCATACACTAGTATACAAACATTTGAAATCTAAACAAAACTTATACCTTTCATTGTGTCTTTCAAAATGAAAGGAAAAGGTTATTATATATAAAACTTACAATGGTTCATGCTCCCTCGGGCTAATGCCCTTTTTTATTTACATTAGAGACTAATCCTAATATACCATATATTCTATGTGACTAGTAATGGAATCATGCTATCATCAGTTCAGTTCACCTTGAGACATGAGTTGGTGGAGGTGAAGACAAGCTTCCACTTTCACTGTATGAAGTTGAAGTGACAACTTTGTTCACATTTGTCTCAAACATCATGGTGCCAAAAACTTTTCTTCGTGTCAAAAATTCTTCAAGATATATCAAGGGAGAGAAAAACTGTGCAATAAGCACTACATGATCATATGGTCCTTACGAAGAAAATATATTTGTTGCACTTAACTTTTAGTGGAGTTTACATGTTCAAACCTAGGAAATTGGCAGATATACAAGATATAGCATCCAAACCTCTAAAGATTTAGGGTTTTGGAATCCAAGGATAAAAAATTACAAGTTACATGAATAAACTTAGAATTTAAATGTTACAAGAAGACTAGGGAATTCAAGGATATAGGGTTCCGTAGTTTTTGGAGATCTAGAATTCCAAAAATTTAAGGTTCTATTGATTTTGGTATATTCCAGGAAGTGATTCCATGCCCAAGAATACCACGTCCAAACAAGGGAGATGCCATACTATAATGGAGGAGGTGCATGACAAACATTTTCATCAAAAATTATTCTTAGGCTCTCGTTGTTATTATTGGATTGAATGGAAATTGATCAAATCATATGATAATTAGCAAGGGAAATAGTCACTGCAGGAGCAGCATGAATGTACACAAAATCCATACTTTGACCAGGAGGGAGTGACTTTAACCACTTAGGAAATGAATACGTATTGTTGGCATTTGGTTTGGAGAGACCCCATAAAGGACCATACAATATTTAGATAGAGAGGCCAATAGTTGTCAGTGTCTGGTGTGGAGATCTATTTGTGATAGATGCAACATATATGTAATAAGTAGTTCCTGACTGACTCCAAGAAGTCACGAGCTTCTGCGAGATAGTCAGCCTAATGTCTTCTGCATATTGTTAACAATAAAGCAGCATCAGTACTGTTTTTGTATTGAATAATCACCAAGTCATTATTATAGCAGGAGTTGCATAGAATCATCCCACATTATTGGATGAAAATCAGTATTTTCATAGCACAATAAAAAAAATCAGTTCTTTTCTCAAATATTTACAAACAAACATTTTATTTCTGTAAAATGCCACTAAGTGCAAAAAAAATAAGGTAAAACAATAAAACAGAAGAAATGGATGAACTAATATGTTATTTTTAATATAGATTTAATTGCAAAATCCAAAACTATCATTGATTTTCCCCTGTTTGTCCAGGATTGAATTTGTTTATTTATGTGCCACTACATTATTTTTACCCCTGGCTCATTCCTGCTAAAGTTGAAATGTGGTGGCCAAAATTTAAGATTTAGAGGACTTACTCTCTGGGGAAGTAGGAAGAGAAATCTGTTTAGGTGTAGGAGAGGGCTTTGACTTTGAATTTGGAACTGTAGCTGCAGCAGAAGATCCTGAATTTGATCCAGGCTTTGGCACAGTCACTGCCAAAAGAGAAACCATTAAAAGCATCACCATCAACATCACTGAAACAAACTGAAACCAAATTAATTTCATCCTATAAAACAACAATACCTGGGAGAAGCTGGTTGTCTCCAGCATTTCCACCTTGAAGTCTAGATAAAATTCCAACCTTTTGGGCCATTGACGTAGGTTGCAGGTTCTGTTTGCTCATAGTTGTCTCTTGCATCTGCAAAGTTATCATTGTGATTGGGTCCTCCAACAATAGCACCAACTAAAATATTCGGATCATTTCCTTGGTGGTTGAACCATGTAGCATATCCTCCTTTGCAACTCACAAATGATGAATCCTCTTTGTATGATACAATGGAGGAAGCTCTATGATGTACTTGGCAAGGATAGTTTGGACTATATCCCACCATGTAGCTTGTAGCTCTTGGATTGTCACCGAGTATGTAATCAACCTACAAGAACGTGGTTTTAGCCAAAGGACTGAATAGGAATTAAGGCTTTTTAGATATTGGACTCATTAATCTATCTTTGTGATAAGGAGGTTTTTATCCCATCATGGGATTTACAATTATTATACCTGCGACTTAGCTAATGCCAACAACTGTGATGGATCTACTTCTCCAATGGGGCATTGCAGTTGCTTGCTAGTAGAAGACAAATAATCAGAGTAGATTGTGAGAAGAAATGAGGCACTCGTCACAAAATTCATGTTGTTCCATTTCTGCCAATACAATAGCCCACCTGAATAACCAACGATGCACTCATTTAGTCCACTTTGTGGCTTGGTGTCAAGATAAAATGATGTATGTATTCTGGAAGGAAGATTGATGAAACCAAACCTGGTGTTCGCTGTACACTGTGGCCATTCTTCTGAAGGCACACACACATGAAATATTCAGCTTTTTCTTGATATTGTTGCATTACTTCGTTGTTTTTCCCACCCCTTCCTTGCATGAAGAACTGATCACAAACCAGATACAATGTCAATTGTTCAATCGATTTCTGTCCAAACTAAATGAGTTGATTGGCATCCCAATCTGGCCATTGGTATTGAGGCTTGCATTGTAAGTTGATGGAAAATACTACTTATAACTAGGTAAAGTTCACTGGACATATTGAGATTTCAAATCATGATCAATTGTTGCAAAGTCACAATCATTAAAAAATTGGTTGATTTACTAATAATGCAATCTGACCTTGGATGCAAGCACTTGAACCCCTGCATATTTATCATTCCAATTGAATTCGTTCATGGCCATTGTTGTCCCACCAAGTGAGCCTACATTGTCAATCATGTATTTCAAGTAGTACTGGTCCCCTGTTGCTTCATGAAGCCATGCTGCTGCCCACAGAAGTTCATCCTGCACCAACCATGCCAAAGTATCCAAAGCCAAGTCAGAGATCTATTTCTTCATTCACCAAATTCACACTAAGTTGCACAGAGTTGAAGAGAACTTACATCGTATCCACTAATTGACCTAAATACTTTCTCATAATGGTGATACTACTGTCATACTTTCCTCGGTACTTGTCAGCTAATTCAAAAAGCTGCAAGACTCCCAATTAATTGAATATTAAGATAATACACTAGATTAAAGCATTACCAACTACAGTTATTCAACCGGGGAATAATGCACTTGATTTTAAATTCTATGAATCAGAGCAAATCAGCTGTTTAGCATGGCCCAGAAGATCATTAGAGTAATCAAGATTAGATTGTCTGAATACTATTGAAGCAGCTGCCATTGAAGCAGCGGTTTCTCCTGCAAGATCTGATCCAGGATTGTTAGTTTCAATATTGTAGGCTTGTTTGGGTGTTGTCATATCTTCTGGCCTCTACCAAGCTATTCATCAATTTATGCAAAACTACCATTAAAAGAATCGGGTACCACAGCTGGCCCAGCCACTAAACCGCCATTCTCGTATAGCTTAGAATAATTCAAAACCCCTGAATCAATAGTAGGGTTCCATGGCCTACATTCAGAATCTCTGACTGATCTAAACATGAAACACGACATTTGTGCTACATCGTCGCTCTGAACCCTGGTCTCCTATACAACCATACAAGTGCTCAAAGCCCACCCTATCCGACGAGAATTCTCATCCGCCATTGCTAGCATTACAAGCCCTCAAACCTCCTTTCAACCGTTACACAGCCATAAATACCCCAACACATAAATTCTCAGGTTTTTTCATGAAATATGTATGATTAGTTTGCCGAGAATTGAAACCAAAATAGACATAAGCACAATTTACAACCTTTCTACAATAAACCTCGGCTAGAAAAAATCGACGATAAAATTAGGGAATTGTGCAGTATGAGCAAAAAATACCTCTTTAAAACTCACAGAGATGGTGGCTCTGTGCTCCAGCTGCAAGCCGACTTCCAAATAGTTAGTTGCTCCTGCTGAATCAGTGGGGAGGAAACCAGAGCTGAGGGAGCTCACGGTAAAAGGAATGAAAATGAAAATGAAATTGAATTGTTGAAGGGTTTTTGTTCTGGACCTATCCCTTATGTTTGGTTAAACCAGGAGAAGACACCACACGAGCGGATATCTGAGCGACACCACTAGGTCCCTTCCAAACCAGTGGATATCTGAGCGACACCAGCAAATCACGAAGAAGACACCTGGATAAATATAGTTGGTTGAATAGATGACGAAATGAACAGTGGTTTCCAAAAGAACTTCAGAGAAAAATGCCTTACAACGTAAATATATTGTTAAAACAATATACTAATTCGATATTATAATATAATTATAATATTTCACATTTTTGTTTTTTGATATTAAAACAAAAAATTAAATTAATCTTTTTTTATATATAATAATTAATAATTAATATTAATTATTATCCTTAAAAAAATATCACTATCTTTAATAAATAAAAATTCCTTCGTGCATAAGGAAAATGTCCGAGATGAATGAAATTAAAGAATGAATGGAGAAATTAGAGCTTAATCAAACCCAAGGTTCTAAACAACTCGAAGGAGTACACTCAAGACTTAACCAAATCAAAACGGAACTAAACAAAAGCAAAATCGAATTATGAGAGACTATCAAAAAGGAAGTCAACAAGGCAGTAGCTTGGGAGATGGAAGGTGTAAAAAGAAACATCACAGTATTGTTCGAATCTGAGTTAAGAAAACTCGAGAAACATTTGGAAAACACAATTACTACATTAGTGTGCAATATGACAAAGGAAGACCAACCATCCTCTAATTCAAGGCATCATAAGACAATTCCTCCCAGAAGAGAAAGTACACAAGAAGATTTTGATCATGATCTCTCTACAAATCATGAGTAGTCACTCTCTCCTCCAAAAAGAAATCAATATCAAATGAAACCCATGTTAGAATTGTCAAAATTCAAAGGTGACACAAAATGGAGCATGGCATGGATAAACAAGGAAGAGTAATTTTTTCCATACACAATATCGCAACTGACAAAGAAATGGTAAAATATGCCTCGATGCAACTACAAGATCGGGCTTACAACTGGTACATGTGGTGGAAGGTTACAACATAGACAACCAAGTGCAAGTGGAAAACATTCAAAAACGAATTCTATAATAGGTTTGAAGATTTAAAAGAAAAATAATTCTTCGCAAAACTCACCAGATTATTGCAAAAAGGTGACGTCGATGAATGGGAATCCCTGGTGACATGCGTTCCAGAACTCACAGACAATCAACACCTCCAGTATTATGTGTATAGAATAAAACTCTATATCAAAGATAAACTAGAGCTACTAAATGTATCAACCTTGGACAAAGCGAGACACAAGGAAAAAATCATTGAGGAAAAATTGAAAAAGACCTGAAACAATAACTATGACAAGGATCGAAGGTCCATCCAAAATACAAAAACCAACACCAAATACCAGCCACCACAACTATAAGTGACAACAAAACCACTTTAGAATCCCAACGAATGAAACAAGGAAAGTGTAAATATTGCGGAGAGAAGTGGGACCCAAGACACATATGTTTAAAAAAGGAGACAACCAAGAAATTTTATCAATGTGAAGAAGAAGAGGAACACAAATTAGATAGAAAGGAATCCAACATATAAGAAACACGTGACATCAAAAATCCTTCGTCAGATTCAGAAGATGAAGAAACACCCAAATTATCAATTGTAGCCATAACAGGAATACACCAACCACAGACATTAAAATTTAAAGGACATATAAAAAATAACAACATTGTCGTCCTATTCGACACAGGAAGTACCCATAATTTCATCGACGTTAGTGTTTCAAAGAGGCTTAACCTTTTCATATATATAGTACCCAACATGAAGGTAATGGTAGTAGATGGAAATAAAATCAAAAAAGTGGGGAAATCCCACAAAGTTAAGCTGCAAATACAAGACTATAACCTTGAATAAGAATTTTACGTAGCACCCTTAGGAGGAGTTGATGCAGTAGTAGGAATTCAATGGTTGCAAATACTAGATACCTACTCAGCAAACCACCAAGAACACTTTTTAAGGTTTAAATGGAAAGGAGAAAGATACAAATTGTATGGGTTTCAACCCCCTCGCACACAAATTGTTTCATCTCATAAAATGGAGAAGCTAATTCAAAAGGGAACACCAACATATGTTGTACAATCCCGGGAGATGGAGTTATTAACTTGAGAAGTAGTTAAACTAGGTCATCCATAGATCCAAGGATTAATCCAAAAATACAAAAAAGTATTCAAAGATCTTCCCATGGAGTCACCACTAGAAAGGAGGATCGAGCATATCATCGAAATCAAGTCTGGATCAAGCCCTATCAATGTTAAACCTTATAGGTACCCACACCAACATAAGACAGAGATTGAAATATTAATCCATGATTTACTAAAATGTGGAGTGATTACAGAAATTTGGAGTCCTTATGTTGCACCAGTAGTCATGGTACGAAAGAAGGATGGGTCATTTAGGCTATGCATCAACTACTAAGGACTAAACAAAATAACCATTAAAGACAAATTCCCCATTCCTTTTATCGATGAAATGTTGGACAAGCTGCATGGTGCAAGGTACTTTTCAAAATTAGACTTAAGATCGGGATATTACCAAATCCGAGTAAGGCTAGAATATGTGGCAAAGACATCTTTCCGAACCCATGAAGGACATTATGAATTTAAGGTAATTCCTTTTGGTATAACTAATGCTCTAGCGACATTTTAAGAAACCATGAATAACCTATTTCAACCATTTCTAAGGAAGTTTGTACTAGTTTTCTTTGATGACATCCTTATATATAGTAATACATGGAAGGCCGTCTCATACATCTAGAACAAGTGCTCTCTATTTTAAAAGAAAATCAGTTCTACGCTAAGATGTCCAAATGCATGTATGGTAAGGAAGAAGTGAGCTATCTGGGTCACATAATATCTAAAGAAGGAGTCAAGGTAGATCCAGAAAAAAGAAAATTAGTCATAGAATGGGCCAAACCTACTAACATATCCAAATTAAGGGGATTCCTCAGGCTAACTGGATACTACCAAAGATTCATCTAAAATTATGCGCACATAACCGCACCCTTATCCAACCTTCTAAAAAATAATGCTTTCCGATGGAGTGTAGAAGCAGATAAATGTTTTGAAGCCTTGGAAGGAATTATGTCCTACACACCTATTCTAGCTACTGTAGACTTCTCAAAACCATTTGTAATAGAATGTGACACCTCAGGGTATGGTTTGGGAGCCGTACTAATGCAAGATGAACACCCGATAGCTTTTGAAAGAAGAAAATTAAACAATCGAGAACAATTGAAGTCTACATACAATAAGGACATGCTGGCAATTATCCAGGAATTGGTAAAGTGGTGACAATACCTCCTAGGGATAAAATTCATGATCCGCACAGACCATAATAGTCTTCAATACCTACTTTAATAGAAAATGTTGTCCATAGAACAATAGAACTAGATAGAAAAAATCGTTTCTTTCGACATGGAAATAATACACAAAAAGGGGAAGGAAAATGTAGTCGTAGGTGCACTCTCCAGAAAAGATAAGGATATTACCTCTTAATCCATCTCAGTCTCAATTTCACAATGGCTAGATGAAATACAAAGTCAATACGCCAAGGACCCAGAAACAAGCACTATAATTAGAAATTCCAACCGTGACCCTAAGTTTGAATGGAAAAACAATATCCTTTAGTGTGAAGGGAGGATTTATTTAAACTCAAACTCTAAGTTCAAGGATAAAGTAGTGAAGGAATCCCATGATTCACCATCTGTAGGACATGTAGGATTCTTCAAATATTATTATAATGCAAGAAGGTCATTTTTCTGGAAGGGAATGCAAAAATATATCAAGCAATATGTCACAGAATGCGAAAAATGCCTGAGGAACAAAAGCGAAAATGTTTTAACCCCTGGGTTAATCCACCCCTTACACATTCTAAACCGGAAATGGGAAGAGATATCAATGGATTTCATCGATGGGTTACCTTCGTCAGAAGGAAAGGAAAAGATCCTTATGGTGGTCGATCGATTAACCAAATTTTCTCACTTCATGGCAATAAAAAGAACAGACATGGCAAAACAAATTGCAGATGTCTTTTGCAAAAATATCTACAAATTACATGGCTTCCCAAAAGTCACCGTGAGCGACAGAGATGCAAAATTTAGTGGAAAATTTTGGAGGGAATTTTTCAAACAAGTAGGCACATCACTCAATATGAGCTCAGCTTACGACCCCCAAACTAATGGTTAGGCTAAAGTTGTTAATAAATGATTAGAGGCATATCTACATTGCTTCATAATAGATAAACAAAACCATTGGTCGCAATGGTTACAATTAGAAAAATGGTGGTACAATTCAACATACGAAATCTCAAAAAATGATTGAATTACTCAAGGATAACTTAGTCATGGTACAAAACTGTATGAGACAACAAGCAGATCAATGCAAGACCGAAAGAGAATTTGAAGTAGGTGACTGGGTGTTTGTGAGACTACAACCCTATAAACAAGTATCCCTTAAAAGTGGAGGAAAAAAAATTTGGCCCCAAATTTCTATGGACCATATAATATTACCAAGAAGATTAGTCAATTTGTGTCTAAATTGAAATTTCCTGATAATAGTCGTATCCACAATGTCTTACATGTATCATGTCTCAAAAAAATGCTAGGAAAACATCAAATAGTACAAACAATACTTCCTGTGTTAGATGACAAAGGAAGGATTATTTGGGAACCAGAGGAAATCATCGCAACTCGAGAAAAAAGGATTCGTTCTCAAACACTCAAGGAATATCTCATTAGGTAGAAGAATTTTCGAGACAAAGATGCATATTGGGAGACAGAACAGTTTCGTCAACAATATCCGTCCTAGCCTTCGTTTTGAGGACAAATCATTTTAAAAGAGGGTGAAAATGTTATGTATTTAAATTTTATGATCAATAATTTTAAATATTAAATATAAATAGTAATTAGGCTAAAACATAGAGCCACACTATTTCATTGAAACAGTGTGTTTGGACCTATAAAAGTTCTTTTCACTTATTGTAAACAATTATCATTCAATAAATAATTCATTTGTGGCTAAATTTTGAAATGTGGGATTAGATAGTCTCCTCCACAATATACTATGTTAATTATATCTGTGTTAAACTATATACTGTGTTTTTTACAATGAAACTATATGTTTCATTAATATATTAAAATGAAATTACATTCATGAATATAAAGACATGAATATCTTAAAATCTGTTAGATAGTATTTTAGGAATACTTCCTCCAACCCTTAACCTTGAGAAAAAGGGATGTCAAACCATTACAACAACCATTGGGGAAAACATTCTTCTTTAGCCATTAGAACTACTTCCAATTGTTGAAACATAGTAGATATGAAACAATAAGGGACCCTTATCTGTTAGATAGTATTTTAGGAATACTTCCTCCAACCCTTAACCTTGAGAAAAAGGGATGTCAAACCATTACAACAACCATTGGGGAAAACATTCTTCTTTAGCCATTAGAACTACTTCCAATTGTTGAAAGAGAGTAGATATGAAACAATAAGGGACCCATATGGAACCCATAACCATGAATGCAATACTGTGCATAACCTAAATTTCTATTGTTTAATAAATTTGATTTACAAGTTTTTTCCAAAGCATGAACACTAGAAAAAATGGTAATTAAAACATAGGAAAACCCCCCTAAGAATGTATCATCAACTAATAAGCACCCAACTAAGAATGTAAAAAAGACTGTTATTTAAGTTGTTTTATAAATGTGAAATTCACAATGATATCGAATTTATATATTTTTTACACTGCATGAAAAAGTAGTTCATGACTTCATTTCATGACTATGAAAATATGTTGGTTTGGCATGACATTGAGAGAATTTGTTTAACAGAATAGAAAAAATACAACCATCCACATAGACCCTTATAACCCCCCCAAAAAGTCATTGATAATAAGAAAGAAAAGGTCCCCAAATTTGGTTAGTCTGAAACAATGTAATACCCCTAGTTTTTACCTGGAAAGTATATAATCAAAAAAATTATAAATGATGTAAATATGCTAGTATGGATTCTTAGTGCGAATCTCTAGGCCAAGGATGATTAGTGAATGGATAGGAATGTGTGGTGTATATATTTCTATTTGGGCCATGTGGTTGTCTTATCTTTCCAGTTCAAAATATATGTAAATATTATGTTGGAAATAAGAAAATAGTCCAAGAAGGATATGTAAAGAGAGCCAGATTGGATATGGATAAACCAGAGGGGAATATGAAAGGCGGTCTATAGGAGACTAAATCCTTTGCTTCGAATTGTTAACCTTAGAACTCATCTTATTCCTACCATGTGCTTTAAATGCGCTAATTACCTTCTATTGATTATCAAAATCAATCATTGAATGGATGTCTACGGTTCGTGGGAAAAGTCACTTCATACAGTTTTTGAAGTATGGGGGTGGTGATAGTTTTTTTAGTTTTCCAAAGTCATTTTATTTTATAGTCAAAATTTACGTTAGTTGTCTTTTCACCATTATCTCATATCCCTTAGATTCAACACTCATTCTATCATTTTTGCATGTAGAATTATACACTAACTAGAGCTTCCTATTGTCTCTCATTACCCGTGCTCAGATGATGTATAACCCAAAAAATTTATTTTAGAAAGATAAGTGCATATTTGAAGGGAAAATAGATGGGTGTAGGAATGAACAGAGGTTGGGAAAGCTAGGAACCTTTACCCACTACGTTTTTCTACTCATAGATGCTTGAGAATCCATGAATTAATGTTGCACTAGGTTCTCTCATAACATACAATAGGTTGGATTCTTACTGCACACAATTGTAAGCACTATAAGGGATGGATTTACTAAGGCAACTTCAGATCAGTGAAGGGAAATTCCTTCTTTGTGTGCTATGGGGTGGTTGGAATGAGTGCCATAGTTGTTATGTGT
>LPNX010884666.1:689723-820875 GCA_001517045.1 Pseudotsuga menziesii | reverse complement strand
CCCCCCCCCCCCCCCCCCCCCCCCCCGCCCACTATAGTCGTCATGGGGGATCCATGGGGGGTGACAAGTAATTTGGGCGCTCCCCCTGGTATGGTTCAAGGGAAGTTCCACCATATACATTTTTAGGATAGAATGCCTTGCAAACTGTTGTAATTTCATATTCATGACATGGTCAATAATGGGTGATCTATGGGCCCATGGTTTTGGGTATTCCATGGTATTTTCCCATGGTAATACATCTATAAAAGGAAGGAATTGTAATATAGTTGTGTGTTGTATCGTAGTATTGTGAAAAACAATCTATGTGATTGTGTGAGAGAGATTGTGAGAGAGTATAGAGGAAGTGCAACATGTATTCTACAAGTTGTCTCCATTCATTTGTTTTTACGTTATAATAACTAACAATTTATGTGTGGACATATCCCATCTTTGGTGAAGCACATTATATTGGTGTCCTTATTGTGATGTGTTTATGTGTTTTATATTTTCATCTTGTTTATTGTTATTGCATTGTGATCATATTTTTCTACATGATTTCCATGTAAGATCTATGTAGAGATCTATATGAGCATTTGACTGAGCATAGAGAGGAAAACAGGTTGTGGATTGAGAGAGAAGATCATGTAGGTGTTTCTTTCTCCCTAATGACCTCATAAACTAGCTTGGGGTGGCGTATTAGAAGAAATAGTATATGTGGGACAGAGTGCCTACGGTTTAGTGGAAAATCACTCTTACATATCCAGTCACTTTGATCCTCTTCATTTAAAGATAAGTATTTTCTTGTATATGAATGCGCAGTGTTTTTAATTAGCATGTAATGATTAAGATGATATATGCATGCTAGACGTGTGTGGATAGATTTTATTTATGTTGTGTATTTTTATGTTGGTATATCCATGCTAGATGTCCATGGATAGTTTTGTTTATGTTGTGCATTTTTATTTTCTTCTGCACACATATTTTCATTGCTATGAATTCGTAATTATGGTTGTGGGGTGATATTTAGTAAATCTTAATTAATTAATGCCCCATCCTATTGGTTGGATTGGGTAAAGGGGATGCCTCAAAAAAATAAATTATTTCCCCACAATATCTTTGGAAAACTACTGAACCAAAAACCTAAATTGCATATTGTTACAAACAAGAGCAATGACCAATGATGCACTTTTGGAGATTGTTAATCATTGTAGAAAATTGTATATTCTTCAATGGGAAGGAAAACTAAATGGAGTAATATCCATGGAATAAGATAAGGATATTAATATTGTATAAATGAAAGCAAGTGAATCTAGGTCCATAGTGAAGAGGACTTGATTCAGAAGAGATATATAGTGCTATTCGTGAAGTATCACATAATGTAGAATAAAAGATTTAGAGGAAAAATGATTATTTGAAGAAATGATTGGTAATGAAAATACAAAAACTAGGTATATATTTTTAGCAAATATGACATTGCAATGGGAATCCTTATGCTACATCAGGCAATAATTGGAAATAAAATAAAAGAAATATAAATTTTCCTCTCTTGCCAAACAATAAGAATACAACATTTCGTTATGTGTAGGAGGAAGAAAGAAGTAATTAGAAAAGGAAAGAAAACTTTGTGGGTGCACAAATTGATGATCAAGGCATGTGAATCCTCCCAAAAATATTGTGTGTTCCCAACGTCAATTAGAATCCAAAACTTTGCACATAATTTAATTAAATACATGATATGTTTTTCAGTATTTTTTTAACTAAAACAAAAAATTATTTTAATAAATGGAAAATATATATATATTATGTGTTATTTTACAGACAAGACACAACATCAAATTTCATTTACATATAAAAGAATAATTTTTAATTTAAGATTCATCATTTTTTCAACATAATTTTTTCGAGAAGAAAATCAACATTGCAAAAATAAGAACAAAACCTAATGAGATCCATAGTGAAACATGCCATTGGACAATTCGTAAAAGACCGTGGGATGAAAAAACTTGTCATATTTGTGACACAAAGAGGGTTGAAGACAAAAAATAATTTCTCATAGAATGTCTTGCATACACCCACATTAGAGCATAATTTCAAAACATTTACTACAATACTAACCTTGATAACCTTTCAACACATCATAACTATGGGGATTTAGGAATTCTTCTCTAGTTAAATATTTTTGAGCATACAAAATTTACAATTTTAAATAAAACCAAGTGACTCATTTCCTTTTTTATAAGGTCTTGTAGACCAAAATTGGTCTCAATAGACATTCATAACTATCACCATCATCATATATCCTCTTTATTTTTCTTGAATTCATGTATTTGATTTAGCNTACCTTCTATTTAACCATCACACACACACACACACACACACACACACACACACACACACACACACACACACACACACACACACACAGAGATCGATTCTTGTGCTTGATTTAGCTATGAGTAGGAACATATCTTTGAATTATTTATGAGTAGTTGCAAAAGGATATTTCCCTAGATAGAGTACGCAATGGGGAGTACAAATAGCCAATTAGGAGGAGGGGAATCGATGACTAGACTCTTATGGAGGAATGAATCTACCATATAGTTCCTATTTATTTTTTATGAAACATGCATAAATTTATATTTTTCCAGTTATTGTCACATGATCCCTTTTTTTTTTGTGCCTTTTTTTTCTTACATATGAGGAGAATCGAGAACTAGGGAAAGGCTCGTACTAATGTGACACATGGTTGATTCTCGTTTGTTACTACTATACCCCTAGGTGGATTCACACAATTCCCATGCATGGGAAAAGGGATAGATGAGGTTTGAACTCGAGACTTCACAATGACTGCCTTAACAATAGTCTCTATTGCCACTTGGTTGACTTCGCAAGGGGTTTTTTGTTGTGTCTTCTTTGAATTATGTTGTCCAGATTTAATGATTTCTATATTAATATAAATATTAAAAGTATCCCATGGGGCATAGAAGAGATGGTGAATGGATGTTGTTAAGGAAATCCTTACGTAAGCTCGTCGCTTCAAAACTTCATTGGTGGTTACTTAAAAAAAATATTAAAACTAAACCATGTACAACATAGTGCAAAAAGCAATACTTAAAAATATTTTAATGGATTTATTTGTGATTTCTCTGAGAGGAGCATAATATTTAATTGGAATTAAAACCTTAATTTACTTAAAACTTAAAACTAATGTAAACATGTTACAAGTTCCCTAATTTCAATTCTTAAGCTACACACTAATGTAATGTAAAATTTCTTACTAATTGTATTTTTATATTTTTAATGTCTTATAAATGTTTTAAATTATTTCTTAACAAATTAGTTTCAACTTTAAATTTGATTAATAAATATATTACTGATATCAATAGTTATAAATTAGATTTTTATATTAAATGCTATAGTTGTCAATTGGGTGTATCTTGGGTGGTTGGGAGGAATGATCTTAACTCTTCGCACCAAAAATAAATTCCCACAAGTGATATCATGAGATCTTAAATGATCATATTGTATTTTCCCTGATCTTCGATGAGTTTGGTTTACCTTTGGTACAGTCCTCGAAATGAGGGGAAGTACTTGGTGGGTTTCCCTAGGGAATGTATTACGAGTAAAGAAAAATATACGTTTTTGTAAGAGGTGTTATTATTAAGAAAACATACTTTTATTAAGAAAATATACAACATTATTTGGAATTGTTGCAAGCGTAGTTAGAATTTGAAATCTAATCCACTAGTCATATTTGATGCTTTGAACAATTTTATTTAAAGTTTCAAGTACTTTAGTTAATTTTTGTGACAAACATGATTTATCTCTATATTTGGTAGGAAATTTGGTTTACTTTTTATAACGATAATTTTTCATTCTTATTTTATGTTTTCTTATGTCCAAGACCAATAAAGTCAAGAAATACGAGACGATAAAGAAAATAATCACATGTAAACAAAATATCCTACAATAGGTTCCGGTAATAATCTCAACAATGCCATGCTCTGGCCCTATCAAAACAATATTGAAAAGATATGCTACATTGTTTTAATGATGCAAACATACAAATTTTGAAGTGAAAGTAACCAAAGCCAAAAAAAGGAAAGAGAAACAATGCTAAAAAACAACATTTGCAAGTCTAATAGATTCATAAAATCCACCCTTTTAATGAGTTGAATCTTACCTTGGAATTAAACTTCCTTTAAACAAAAAATAGAGTCATTAAAGCCACTCTTCTATTGTATTGTAATCTTCCATTGAAGTTAGGATTCAATTAAACACCAAAAGGTATAGAGATAAAACTATGCTAGTTAATTTTGAATCTTCCACGAGGTACAATCATCCTGCTAATCGCCATCAATGATATCATATAGTTTACTACATATTTTTGTTCTTGCATACCATAAACAAAAATATATATCACCATGTCCATATTAATGCTTTACATGTTTGTGAAATATACAATTGCTAACATATGTGGGGTGAATAGAAACAGATGTAGGTGTCAATGATCCTTACTTTTGTCCCTTGGGTATCAAGGCTCAAGATGAGTCTTCTTAATTCCCTTTCCCTCCAAGAGAACAATTCTCAAGAAAGAGATATTTAGTAGCTTAATAGATAGAAAAATGAGTGTTCAAATATTACAAGTAAGAGTTCAATTCATATTTGTCCTTGATTCCACTTTGCACTAGCTAAAATATGAAGTCTCTACCCATTCTCTTCTAAATCCATGCAAGTTATTTTCTAATCAATTCTAATTCAAACATGAGCTATGCCTGGATGGAACAAAAAAGAGAGAAAGACCCTTTAGAACAAAACTATTGGCATGATTTATCATTCACCTTAACATACAAAATTGATTTACTATAATCCAAAGGATAATATAAACTCAATATAAAAGCAACTATATGTGAGAAAATGTGATGCGGTTGGGGATCTAAAAGGATAAAATTGGTTCAAAGAACATTATTCCATGTGACAGAGAAGTTGTCTATAAATGCTTAGCTACATCTTGTAGAAATGGAAAACAAAATAGTAAAATATTCAGGATGATTTAACCATAGTAATTCATTGAATAAATGCCTCTTTTTTTGAGGATTTTCAATTGTAATTGCTTCTTAGAACAAAATGGTGTATTTCAGAAGGTAATGCTTAAGAACCCTATAGCGAAGTTGGTTAAATATACTATCACATGTGAAGACCATGCACATCCATTGGTATATATTTTATTATATCTCATTATGTACACCATGGAAAGGAACATATACTACAATGTGTACATCACCATATTAGAACATATAGAGTTACATCACATGAACATGTACAAGGGTATCAAGAAAATCAAACCCTAAAAAGGAAATACAAACCAGACCTTCTAAAATTCCTTCATCAGTGACATAAAGGAAAAATAAACAAAATCACCTGATGTTAATTGATCCATTAGGAGAAATTAATGGCATTCCTACTATTTAGAAATAAAGGAATATATTTAAAATATGAAGTACATATATACCATAAATTGATGGAGGCCTTTCACTATCGATGGTAGGCACAATTAACAACATTTGTTTTTCCTTTTCGATGATTCTTAGTGTATGAAAAAACCACCAATTCCCATACCAAAATATACCAAATTTTGAGTTTGACAATTCACTGGTGGAGCCTATACAGAAATGTGAAAATCAAACCCGGCCTCTTTGCACGAAACTCTCGAGTCTCACCTACATTTTCAAAAATCCTTTTATAATTACAAATGGGAGGGTTTGAGGTCGACCTAGGTGGCTCACTATAGGAAACTTTCCCAGAATTTATAGAATAAACCTATCTTAGAACCAACTGCTTTGACATTTGTTAAAGCTATTTCACACATTGTGACTCGATGGAGAAGGTTAAGCAACCAATCCTATGAAATAAATATCATGTGCGTATAAGAAAACAACTTTATTCTATTTATTAACTTTCATTCTGAGATAATAATATTTAAAAATGTGGGTGAAACCATGCAAAAAAAATATTGATATGATATTATTCAAGGGACGAAGATTCCTTTCTAATTAGTTTATAATAAAAGGACTTTTTCTATATCATAAAAACCTAAAATAGCCAAACAGAAGTTTTACAATTTTACCTTGAATTAGAAGCTTCAAACCCCATTTAGTGTCATAAAAATTTACTAAAATATCACATAAATTTGAAATACTATCATATTTCCACCATGATCCAAAATTATGCTAGAAAGGTTTTTCCAAATATTGAAAAATATCAACTCTTTAAAAAATTTAACCCCATCTATTTCAAATTAATGAGGGGAGGAGGTACACACAGGAAATGCAGGGTGGTAAGTATCGAGTCTTGCATTCTAGTCAGAGCATTTGTTCCTTGGAGAAATTTTATTGAAGTTATCAACATAATATATAACTACTTGAAAATGGAAATTACAACATTGTGCGCAACCAATTTGAGAAACTAGGGTATTTAATTACAAAAACAAGTAGAAACAAGTGAACATATATTTTGTTTAACTTGAATTAAATACATATGCATTCTTTATATTCAAATTTCGAAGGTGGTTTTTGTTGATGAACAGGAAAGTATGCCTACGCAATGATGTTTCAACCTCATGCGCGACTAAGTGGGAAGAGGTGAGAATGATCACCCTTCATTTTAAAGTTGCTCAAGAAGAAATATGTCCACATAAATTATCACGAAACTCAATTCTCTCATCAAATTCAAGGAAAGCATAGCGTGCAAGCAAAAATCCACCCGCTTACATTCTTGACGTAAAAGTAGAAAAATAAACAAATAAAATCTAACTAAAATCTAACAGCTCACAATAAACAACTTGACACATAACACTATAAATCCAATCCCATAAGTTTAAGAAGATTAGGATTGCTTACACATAAACATATGCTTCATTTGGGTTTCAATACCTATACATTTCATTTGCATAGAAATACCTTAAACTTCTTGTCATTCTATTTATTTATGCTATTTATTTTCTTTTCAAAAAAAATATTTACAAAATAAACAAAAAAAATGATAATGAAGAAAATAAAAGACTACAGTGATTCATAAAAACTTACCTAAACACAATATAAAATAAAATAAAGAGGTAAGGAATATAGATAAAGGAATAAAAATTATTTACATCAAATTAAAATTACTTTACCACGAAAGCTAACCACAACCCATTTTGAACATTAGAATACAATATTTACATGAATTAAAAGGACAACACATTAGCGATAAATAGAAATACATTTACAAAACCTCAAATAAGAGTGCATCTATACTTTTCTGCTTTAATGAAATTTATTTTGTGTTATTTATGATTATTTTTAAATTTTAAATAGAAAAGGAACAAAAATAAAGAAAATAAAACTTCACATTTATACATAAATGATTACGACTGCATACTTGATAAAATTAAAAGAGATGAGAAGGAACATAATGAACTAGAAATAAAAGGATCATGAGAAACAAAAGATAAATATCTAATTAAAGCAATGTAGCACAGTTTATATATTAAATCAATTACAGTTTCATATGAGGCATTTTTTGACTTGACAGATGTCTTAGGAGTCTCTGTTAATATCATATCATGTTTCAACCAAATATGAAAAAAGGTGTTTGAATACCTCCAATGTTTCTAAGCAAATGAGAAGGAAGGAAAAAAGGTTCAAACTTGAATGAATTATCGCTGGTGAGGTCCAGGGTATTTTTAAGGATTCTAATGTTATACTTAAGTATAGTATTCTAGGCAATTTTTTTGGATTGAAAAAACCATGTTTATAGATAGGTAGGCGAATATTAAATATGAAACATAAAATTAACACTGAAATGTGTAAATTTTGGCGAATATTATAATAAAAAAACCGTATTTGATGTAAATATAGGAGACAATAGACACTAAAAATTACCAAATAGCAAAAAAAATTTGGGAAAAAACTAAAAAATAGTAAATTTGCGAAATTTCACCCCTAAAATTACCTTGGTGAGGTCAATCTTGTAATCTTGCACTTTCCTTCACTATTAGTGCCAATAAAATAATAAGAACAAGTAGAAACCACATAAAATTTAAACAAAACCTATGAAAGAGCATCAATGCTCTTAATCCTCGGAATGAAATTTAGATAAATTCTGAATGGGAACATATTCTCAATGTTTAAATATTTCTTATCAACCCAAGGAGAGGTCTTGGTACAATGCCATAAATATTCAGTAAAACTTGACTTATATGAACCCTATTGTTCCATTAAATTTTCCATCTCTTAAGCATGTGAGATCTTGCATCAAGGCCTTCCATTAAGTGTTGTGGAGTGAGATCATTGGAACTAATCTTCTCATCATGGATGTGAATTTAAATTTTGCATTGACTCCTAAATTTGTTGATTTCCCCATGGCCAAATAAACCAAGTCCAACATTATTGTAGATTAAACAAATATCATCGCATCTAGGGGTGTTAAATATTACTTAAAATACATAAATAAATAAAGGCACACAAATAAATAAAATAAATATTCATTGCATATAAAATACACTTTTTATCTAAATCTATATTTACAATATATTTCATCACATAAATAATTAAGGATGTCAAAGTTAAATTTCATCCCATCTATAAAAATGAAAGTATAAAATCGACAAATCACCAAGCCTTGTGTCCATGAGTCAACATAACTGTCAATGATATGGGAAATGCATAACATTATTAAAATACTCTTCCTTCTTACCCATCCTTGGAATGGAAGCTTTTGACTTATCCATTGTGTCATGGACAATACTCAGAAAATACTAGTGTGTTTTTTATGAAGCCAATCTATGAGAATGAAAAACTTGGTGACAACTGCAATTAATATATTTATCAATGGCTACGTGATGTCCTCATAAAAGTTCCACATCAACTAGATTAGTGTTCCCATTTATTTTATCATGTATTGTAATGCACTGATTACACCTTGCAAATCAGTTGATTTTAGAAAAATTATGTGGCCATATACAAGACTTCCACTACTTAATCGTGGAGAGAAGACCATACAAGAAAAAGCCACTTGATCCAACAAAAAAATAGAGGAGAAATAAACCAATTAATTTCCTCCAATAATATCTTTCTCATTTAAATTTGTTACAAAACATATGGAAATGCAATCCTTGCATTTTGAACACTTAAGTAGCAATTTAAATTTTTGCATGATAAAACAAGATCTATCTACACTTATAATATTATGTTCTCCACTCCTGGAAGTGGAAACTAGTATATCATTCACTTCATTCTATTGAAGAGAAATTCCAATACAATTAACAATCTCATATGTATTTCATTGAATATAACCACAACCACCTTTAAAAATGTGTCCACACCTTTAAATGGATAGAAAAATTGAAGGTCTGCATTTAAAATAGTTGTAATGTTTATAATGACACATCCATCATGAATTCCAATATTATGCAATATATTTCTTTATGGAAATGAGATTCCCTCAAGAACTTTTAATCCATTCAAAATTAGGTCCACACATAGTTGAAAACCCAGATCCATTTTAGAATCCATTTATGAAATACAAAACAATATGGACACAATAAAAATACATATAATTATAAAAAACAAATAATTAATTTAAAAATAGAATAATATTATCCATTATAGATGATTAATATCTACGTTATGTAGTACTCTACTAGTTTTTTCTGATAATGGATAAATGAAGAAATAGCAATGAGTCCTTATTGAAGACGTCAAAGAAATCCAAATCCATGATCTAAGGTACTCTCTCTCATATTTCCTTTGTTTTGTTTTTGTGGAAAACAATCAATATTAGAAAGAGAAAATATTATTTTCTCAAAGGATCAATACATATATGGTTGTTCATTGAAAAATTTATGTTAGATTGCATGACTCACTAATTCCCAATCATACAAGTTATATGTCCTCAACAAACCCCAAGATAGGTCTCTTTGAGGAAGGAACGGTCGTTCCTTCCTAAAAGGATAGGTTGGATCATAAAGCTTGACATGATTTATAATAATAAAATATTAGTAACATCTATATATATATGTGTGTGTGTGTTTCTATCTCTGAATTATGAATTTTATTGGATGGTATTTGGAAAGGATGGGTTCCCTTTCGTCATCCAACCCCATATTCCTCTAATGGGTGGACACTCTTCGAATGATTGTTTCCTTCATCGAATTCCTATATGCTCTACTAAATTCCTAGTACTACAAAATATACCTACTTAGGAAAAAAACGACTTCTCTTTATTTTTACCATATACTTTCTCCACCTCCAAAATAGAACCCATTGATGAAGCAACAACTTATGTTTATCCATCCTTTCCTCATATTAATTGAATGGGAAATCGCTCGTACAATGATTGCTTCCTTCACATAAATCATAAGTTATGCTTTACTAAATTCCCAATACTCTAAATCACACTTACTTGGGGAAAGAGAAAGAGAGAATGATCTTTATCCTTACCATATACTTTCCAAACCCACAAAATAAAACCCCTTAAGGAAGGAGAAACTCCTCTTTCTCTGTCTATCACCCATAGTCCTTAAAGGGTAGGTTCTCTTCTAGCAATATTTTCCTCGACTAAAATCATATATGATCCACTAAATTTTGAGTACTCCAAAATAGACCTATTTGGGGAAAGAGAAAGAGTGGTTTCTCTTTCTACTTACCATCTACTTTTTCCACACCCAAAATATAACCCCTCTAGGAGGAGTAACTGTTCTTTCTCCGTCTAGCCCCTATATTCTTTGAATGGGAATAATATCTTCCAATGATTACCTACTTCACCAAAGACATATATGATCTACTAAATTCCTATTACTCCAAAATATCTAGACCTACTTGGGGAAAGAGAAGCTTCTCTTTCTCCTTACCATATAATTTTCCCAGCCCTAAAATAGATTCACCCCTTGAGTAAGGAGGGGGCATGATTTCTTCGCTTACTCCCCATATTCCTAGAAGGGGAGGACACTCTTTCAATGATTGTTTCCTCTAGTTAACTCATATATGATCTGCTAAATTTCCATTACTCCAAAATAAAACTCCTTAGGGAAATATGGTTTCTCTTTCTACTTACCATCTACTTTCCTCACCCACAAAATAGAACCGCTTAAGGAAGGAGAGGTCCCTCTTTCTATGAATATTTTTGAGTTTTCCAAAATATTGTTTGAACAAAAGTTCCTAAGAAATTTGTGTTTAAAGTACCAATATGGTATTATCATATTTAGCATGGGAGTTGGTGCTAAGAAAATTTGTATGCATTGGTAAGTTCTGAGATGAATCAAGCAAAATCAAACCCACAATTTTCACGTGTACATAGGATGACATGGACCAGTCACATGGAGAAGGAATGTGACGTTGACCATGGCCATGTGTACTTTTGTGTACATGTGGGAGAATCAGAAGAGCGCGATCAAATAATGCTAGTTCTTGAACCTCCCCAACTTCAATTAGATCTTTCTATATATCAGAACCAATATGGACCATCTGCAATGGAGAAATGTGCAACTATATCGTTCATGGAATATCTCATGGAATATCAACCTACACTATGGAGAAAATGAGACTTCCTCGCCAATGGATCAAATTAGACCAAATTAATATATAGAAGTGATTTGGTCCATTGATGGTTAGGGGGGGCATGTGCAAGGTATGACAAAGGGACCCACATGCTAATGCTTAGGATTGGAACGAGTAAGTTCCCACTAATAATATTAACCATCTACCGAAACTGAACTAGCATTTAAGATACAATAAAGGAGGCTTAACCACTAACAACTAATATTGAATGGAATATTTCTTTGTAGATAATTTGGGTCATTCACTGCAAAAAATAACAAAAAGGATATATAATGAAGCATCACATGCCAATGGATATGGTTGAGCTTAATTTTTATAACAAATGATCTTGATCCTTTGCACAAATGATGATCATATACTAGAGAACATTGTTGGGGATTGTTTATTTTTTTTTTCCTCATGAAAAAATACAAAAGTTAAGGTAGGAGGGAAAGGGTCCCGCCAAAATATTCCCATTTTGTCAACCCCATAAAATTCTATGACACCATGAAAGATTGCATTTATATACTTTTAGAAGAGAATTTATTGGTGTTACGCCACTAACTATCCATAAAATACTCCTTCAAATTCCATATTCAAGCCACATTTAATTTTATGCCCCAAGGGAAGCTCATAAGAGAAAGTAATTTCCCAGCTATGGAAATCCTTAAATTCAAAGTTGTAAATGATCATAAGTGGCTCAGACAATTCATGCAAGGTACCAATAGAGGACGCGAGCAAGTAAAATTCTCTATATTGCGGTATTTCTTGCCAAATTATATCCATATCCATTGAGGTCGATTAAAATTTTCACATTTTATCCCTCTCCTTGTTCCTCCTATCATACTTTTATCTAAGACTACCCTAAGCCCATTATCATAAAAGCTCAAAAAGATAAGGAAATGGATTTTTTCTTATGATTGTCATCTCATACCCTTTATCACAAATCTATTGACTCCAATGTATCATCATCCCAAGTGTTACTGTTTTTCAACCAACAGGCCAATGTATATCCACCTTATCTAACTAAAACCATTGCTCACCACATGATATGAACCGCTCTTGCGAAATTGTGTGCCTCTATTTACGTGCATAAATTATGGGATTTTGAATTAGCTCATAATCTAGTACCTAATTCCTTCCCTTTTCCTAAATTTATCCAACTATATGCAAGTAACTACAATATAGACATGTCAACTATCAACATTGGTCATGATCACATTGTTTTATTTTATCTCAACTTTTGCCATTGCTAGGATGTTAGGTACTACTCCTTGTGGGAATACTATATCCATATAAGATAAAGCATCTTATTATGAAAAAATGAGTGTTGAAAAGAAGGATAAACAGTGATCCCAATTTGTATCCACTCAAAATCCACACTCAATTCCTCTAGAGCCGCGGAGGTAAGAAAAGGTGTCACCTTGGAATAACTATAAATTATTATAAGAGGGTTGACGAGGGAATGGGTGCAATGGTAAATTATTATAACTATAAAAGAGAAACTGAATTTAACTGTGTAGAATCCCTAGCAACAGGAATCCAATATCGACTAGTAGAGTTCATTGAAATGGGATTTTTCATATATTATTCCTAATTGGTATATCTACTCATATTTTATTAAGCTTAATATTTTTAAGACCTAAGTATTCAAATAAATGAAAATGGTGAACCTACCCGAATATATGACTTGACCCCCCTCGGTAAAAAAAAGGAAATAAGAAGGGGCCACATGTACCCTCTTTGTGCCTCATTTCATGTATCGGTCCTTTACTTCGATTAGTGGAAGTGAGCTTGAGCACATGCCTCAGGAAATAATACTATACTTACAACTTAGAGAGGTGGTTAAAAGAGGAGATTGGTATTTGGAAGAGGATTATACTATAATTAGATTGTATGGCATTGAAACTCCTCCCTATATGTTTCCAAATCTCGTCGCCCCTAGTACTTTTATCCTAGAGTATGTAAGACAGATGGTAGAGGTGGATAACCTACATTTTATTAAATCTAAGAAGAAAGGGAGATCTAGATTTCCCATAGATATGGGGTGAGGGTATGCCATTATAATAACATAGGAATTGAAAAATTCATGAATATTATAAAATATATTGATATGAAGTTGGACACAACTTATAAATATGATCCACATGTCTTAATTGGACAGGAAAAGGGAAGAAAACTCTCTAATCTACATGATCATGAATCTAAGATAGAGATCAAAAAATTAGCAAATAAGGACACATTTGAAGAAGTACAAAGAATAATACAAGAGGGAGGAAATAATATTGAGGTAATGTTTCAATATTTCCTTGAACCTACTCTGAATCCTTCTAAGCATCCTCGTTATTATACCTTATACAAGACAAAAGGAGATTCAGTGACCTAAGAGATTATGGAATTCATGGGTTCCATGCAAAACCGATATGATGAATATGTTGTAAAACATGGAATCTATTCCTATGTCCTCCATTAGATACATACAATTATATACATGCTAATCATCTTTCTTTCTTCACATAATTTTCCATCAACAGTCCTAGACAAGTTGCACCCTTTGCATCATTTAATATAACTATCGGTTTGAGTGTGGTGTCAAACTCTGTGAGTCTAATAGTGGTGATTACTTCCATATCCCATGATCATTTACACATATGGATTATCAAATCATGTTCATGTGTCTATTTGATATGTGTATTTATGATTAAATAATTAACATGGAGTCAAATTTAAATTTGAAATTTCCCTAGGCCATGTTGTGATTTACAATAGATTACCAATAACAAGAAATCTTGTAATGAAACATAAATAACCTCTAAACTTGGGAATGGGAAATTTGGTGGTGAGTAAAGTTTTCAATTAAATCTATCTTTCCAATCAACAATTTTGTAAAGACAAGGAATGTTGTTGACTTAAGTTAACAAACTTATATTCCCTTTCATAATTGTTGGTGTTACACATAATTGCTTGTAAAGGATTATACTTCTTCTCCCGTCTCTACACCTTTCTGTAACCAATGGGTGCTCATATCTCCTTGTTTCATTTTATATTCGTTAGCTAAACTACTTAAGGGCCATTTGGAGCAATGCATAGTATAAAATAATTTTGGATGAGGTGGAAGCAGGGTTCAACATTGGAGAAACAATGTGTGAATATGGTGATGTAGGAGAGAGAGATGGAAAATCTTGGTATCAAATCATATATGCATGTAAGACACAAATAAAAGGGAGAAAATATTTAAGGAATCCCTTTCCCAAATGTTGGTACTTCTTATATTCCTACCAAAATTGCTTTGTCAGAATGAATGAATTCCAGAAGTATTACAGTGGTCATTACTCACCTAATAAACTCCACAAATATACATAGTACATAGTGTTTTATATATATATATATATATATATGGCTTACATGATTGCTTCTACCTTGAAGTTGCAAATCTTTGAAAATTTTATGAAAATTTCTACCACTTCAATTGTTTTTGGAAATATCTAGTTTCGAAGAATTATATGCAACCATTGGAGGTTATCTTCAAGCTGAGGGGATAGTTAGTGTGTGAAGGAAAGGGTGGGGTGGTTAATCTTATTACAAGGATTGGGAGACCCTATTATTGGATTGCATCTAATCATTGCTTGATCCTAACAATAGTTAATATCATCCCCTTGGAGCTTACCTATGTCAAAATAATTGTTATAGTAATTAAGAATGAAATAAACCCATAATTTTGGAATAAAAGACAAGGGAAGACCCCTTCTTATTGCAAATAGTGGGATTTCCATGGTTGGAATTTGTGCACTAGTCCATGGAAAACAATTTCTTTCTTGGATCAGGTGGTTAATTCATTATAGGTTTAATGAACAACCTAACAATGAATTCTTTTGTTATATTCAATTTTTTTATGTCTTCTTTACTAATTCTAATTGACTAAAACTGTGTCATCTTAGTCATATATTTGAATATATCAAATAATTGGGCACAAACATTGATAATGTAAGCAATGATGGTGTCAAGGGAAGTGTCTAGATGGTTCTCTTGTGTTCCTAAGCTCATCTAAATAGTTATTAATTTCAATGCATGGGTTTGTGGGGGGTGAGGACTTCGGTATGGATCATGGTTTTGCACAATTTTTGTAGAATAACAATGAAATTAAACAATAAAAACAAATATTTAAAAAAAAATATTAAAATATAAAAAATGACAAGACATATAAAATTTACATGCAAATGCTTTCTGGAAATGGGTGACTAAAGTTACTTTCCCTAGTGGTCCTAAAACATGCTTGAATTGGTAGATGAAGAAGAAGACAACCAAGGTTAGGGAAGGGAGAAATAAAAAAATAGTGATAATATATTTTTTATTTTCTTTTAAATAAAGGAATGCAAACGAGTCACAAACACATGCGAATTGTTTATTTTTAAATATGATGTATAAATTTATTACACATGGCATATCTTGTGTGGAGCTTCAATGAGTGTTGAAGATATTTAAAAAGGAACACGTGTTTATTCTTAAATGAGCACACACATTCTTAAAATAACTATGGATGCGCATTTTCATTGTAATGAAAATGGGCACCAAGTTTGTACACCCACTCTTCAGTATCCTCCTTGTCCTCTCTTACAGCAAATCCCCTATCTTCTTATCACTTATAAAACGTTTTTCTAATGAAATATTTCCCCTCACCCTCCTACACTTAAGTGAATAATGAGGACATTGATACTTTTACATTGGCATTCCATGGCTTTCCCCCTCTTTCCAATGCAATGTACCATAAAACCAGACCTATATACAAAGAACGATATCTCTACCCATCAAAAACTATATTTTTGGGTAAAACAATATCACCAAAAAACCACCCCAAAATGAAAAGGGGTGGTATGGTTATCAACCCTTTTGGTGGGAGGGAGATAAATTACAACTCTTTGGTATCTCTAAGTGGTGACGTTGTAATCAAAACACCAAATCAACCCCCTGAATGAAAAATGGACCTTCTAGAATTACCTACGTTTTTATTCGAGGTTAAAATTTAAAAACAATAATATAAGAAAAAATGAATAAAAATATTCAAAAATATTTACAACATTATAGAATTCATAAACCCAAAATTTTAAAAGGGATTAAAAAGAAATTATTATTATTTTTTTAAATGTAAAGGAAATTCAAAAAAATATTAAAAATGATTTTAAAAAATGTAAAAAAAAACAATTCAAAATGAACAAGATAAAAAACAAAATGTATAAAAATCTAAATTTAAAAACAATTATTAAAAAAATTAAAATATTTGAAAAATATTAAAAAAAACTAAAATTTAAAAATAAAATGAAAAACATAAAAAAACAAAAAAATAAATTCTTTTGAAAAAATAGTTATTTATAAGTTTAAAATTTAAAATTTATTAAAAAAAAATTGTGCCACCTCCTCCATCCTCTCTTCCCTACCCTAACTTACCCTACTCCCCCTTTCTCTCTCCTCCCCCCTTTGCTCTCCCTATCCCACTTTCCCTCCATCTCCTCTCCTCCCGCTCACTTGACCCTTGGATAACCCTTTGGGCACATGAGGGAGCGACGCGGGCCATCAAGGGCCATGGGAGAGGGAGGAGATGGAGAAGGGGGAGGGAGGGGTAGCAAGGGGATGTGGTGGAAAGGTGGGAGTGGAGGGGGAGCGAGGGGAGAGGTAGGGGTTGGAGTCATATTTCTTTATATTATTTTATATTTTTAAAATCGTTTCTAAGTTTTAATTATTTTAACTTTTTTTAATTTGTTTTGTGGTCTGTTTAAACTTTATTTTCTTAATTTTTAATTTTTTTAATTATTTTATTTAAGTACTTATTTTTTTCTTGGTTTTGCACAATTTTTTAGAATAAAAAATGCAATCCAATATAAAAAACAAATATTTAGGAAAAAAAATTATAAAATATAAAAATGACAAGACAATTTAAATTTACATGCAAATGCCCTGTGGAAATGAGTGACTTAAGTTAATTTTCCTAGTGGCCCTAAAACACACTTGAGATGGTATATGAACAAGAAAACACCCAGGGTTGGGGAAGTGAGAAATAGAAAAATAGGAATGAGATTTTTTTGTTTGCTTTTAAACAAAGGAATGCACACAAATCACTAATACATGTGAATTGTTTATTTTTAAATATGATGTGTAAATTTATTACACATGGCATATTTTGGGTGGAGCTTCAGTGAGTGTTGAATATATTTAAAAAGGAACACTTTTTTCTTCTTAAATGAGCAAACGCATTCTTAAAATAACAATGGATGCACATTTGCATTGTAATGAAAATGGGAACCAACTTTCTGCACCCACTCTTAATTATCATTGTTGTCCTCGATTACCTCAAATGCCCTATCTTCTTATCACTTATAAAAAGTTTCTCTAATGAAATATTTCCC
This sequence comes from Pseudotsuga menziesii, assembly GCA_001517045.1. Classification (NCBI taxonomy): domain Eukaryota; kingdom Viridiplantae; phylum Streptophyta; class Pinopsida; order Pinales; family Pinaceae; genus Pseudotsuga; species Pseudotsuga menziesii. The sequence goes on along the minus strand of LPNX010884666.1, from coordinate 802,922 downwards.
CGCACCTTCCTACAATTAAGTGAATAATGAGGACATTGGTAATTTTACATTTTTATTCCATGGATTTCCTCCTCTTTCCAACATAGTATACTATAAAACTAGAGCTATATATAAAGAAAAAGAACTCTATCCATAAAAAACTATATTTTGTGTAAAACAAAACACCAAAAAAACACCCCAAAATGAAAAGAGATGATATTAGTATCAACCATTTAGACCGAAGGAGCCTAAATTACAACTTTTTGGTAACTCTAAGTGGTGTAGTTGTAATCAAAACACTAAATCAACCCATTAAATGAAAAATGGACCTTCTAGAATCACCTATGTTTCAAAGTTAACATTTAAAAACAAGAACATTAAGAGAAAAATAAATAAATAAATAAAATTCAAAAATGATTTACAATATTATAAAATTTATAAACAAAAACTTTGAAAAGATATTAAATGAAAATATAAAAAAAAATAAAAAATGTAAAACAAATTCAAAACAAATAATCAAAAATCATTTTAAAAAATGAAAAAAAAAATAAAAAAGTAAAAATTGAACCTCATAAAAAAACAAAATGTCTAAAAAAAATTAACTTTAAAAAAACTAAAATTTATAAATAAAATGAAAAACATTAAAAAAGAATTAAATATTTAAGTATAAGTTTAAAATTTAAAATTTATTAAAAAAAAATTGTACCACCTCTTATGTCCTCTCTTCCCTCCCTTGTGACCCCTTTCCTCTCTCCTCACTACTTCACTCTGCCTCTCCCCATTCCTTGTGCTCCCTCTTCCCCTACCCCTCGTCTCCTCCCCTTCCCTCGACCCTTGGGAAGCCCTTTGGGAACATGAGGGAGTGGAGTGAGCCATGCAAGGGTCATGAGAGGGGGAGGAGAGGGAGAAGGGGTTGGGAGGGAAAGAAATGGGAGGGGATGGGAGAGGGAGAGGGAAAGGTTGGGGATATATTTTTATTATTATTATATTTTTAATATAATTTCTAATTTCTAATTCTCTTTTTTTTTTAATTTTTCTTTGTGGTTTTTCTTTTCTTAATTTTATTTTTTTAATTAGTTTTTTCAGGTACATAATTTTATAAGTAATTATTTCTTATGTAATTTTTTTGCGGGATGGGTTTGCACCATTGTTGTATAATAACAAATGCAATTGAACAATAAAAACAATTTTTAAAAATTTTCAAAATTTCTAAAATATAAAAATGACAAGACAAATAAAATTTACATGCAAATGCTCTATGGTAATGGGTGACTTAAGTTACTTTTCCTAATGGGCCTAAAACAAGCTTGAATTGGTAGATGAAGAAGAAAAAACACACGATTGGGGAGGAGAAAAATAAAAAAGTAGGGATGATATATTTTTGTTTTCATTTAAACAAAGGAATGCACATGAGTCACTAACACTTGTGGATTGCTTATTTTTAAATATGATGTGTAAATTTCCTACACATGGCATATCTTGTGTGAAGATTTCGTGAGTCTTGAATATATATTTAAAAAGGAGCACATTTTCATTCTTCAACAAGCACAAACATTCTTAAAATAAGAATGGATACATATTTGCATTGTAATGAAAAGTGGAACCAATTTTTATGCACTCACACTTATGTATCATCCTTGTACTCGATTACCACAAATACCCTATTTTCTTATCACTTATAAAAAGTTTTTCTAATGAAATATTTCTTGTCACCCTCCTACACTTAAGTGAGTAATGAGGATATTGGTACTTTTACATTGACATTCCATGGATTTCCCCTCGTTCCCACACAGTATACTATAAAACTAGACATATCTATAAAGAACAAGAACTCTAACCATCAAAAATTATATTTTTGCGTAAAACAAAATACCGAAAAACAAACCCAAAATGAAAAGGGGTGATATTGGTATCAATACTTTTCGTGAAAGGATCCTAAATTATGACTCTTTGGTATCTCTAAGTGGCGTCATTGTTATCGTAACACTAAACCAAACCCTTTAATGAGAAATGGACCTTCTAGAATCACCTACGTTTTTATTCAAGGTTAAAATTTAAAAACAATATTATTCATAGAAAAATAAGGAAAAACAATTCAAAAAACATTTACAACATTATAAAATTGATAAACAAAATATCTTAAAAAAAAATTAAAAGAAAATATTAAAAAATAATTTTAAAAAATGTAAAAGAAATTAAAAAAAATATTAAAAATCATTTAAAAAAATGTACTAAAAAATTTTAAAAATCAAATTCAAAATCAAAATGAACAGGATAAACAAAAAAGTATTAAAAAAACTAACTTAAAAAGAAAGTTAAAATATTTGGAAAATATTAAAAAGAAAACAAAATTTAAAAATAAAATGAAAAAGATAACAAAAAATATCGATGAATATATATATTTTGAAAATATTTAAGTATAGGTTTAAAATTTAAAATTTATGGAAAAGAAACATCCTGCCTCCTCCTTCCTCTCTTCCCTGCCCCCACCTCCACTGCTCTCCATTCCTCTCTCTCTCCTCCCCCCTTTGTTTTATATCTCCCCCTTCCATGTGCTCCCTATTTCATCTCCCATCCCCTTTTCCCCCTCCCCCTCCTCCTCTCCTCCCCCTCCCTCGATCCTTCGGCATCAATTTGGGCACACGAGGGAGTGGTGTGGGCCATCTAGGGGACATGCAAGGGGGAGGAGAGGGACAAGGGAGAGGGAAGGGGGGGAGAGAAGAGGGAGAGGGGGAGAGGAGAGGGAGTGTGAGGGGTTGGGGGTTAGATTTTTATTAAGTTTATTATATTTTTTAAATCGTTTATATGTTTGAATTCTTTTAATTTTTTTCTAATTTTGTTTTGTGTTTATTTTTATTATTTTATTTTCTTAATGTTAGTTTTTTAATTATTATTTTTTAAATACATATTGTTTTAAGTAATTATTTCTTTAGTAATTTTTGGGGGGTTTTGCACCATTTTTAGAGAATAACAAATGCAATTCAACAATAACAACAAATATTTAAAAAAATCAAAATTTATGAAATATAAAAATGACGAGACAAATAAAATTTGCATGCAACTGCTCTCTAGAAATGGGTGGCTTAAGTTACTTTTTCTAGTGGGCCTAAAACATACTTGAATTGGTAGATGAAGAAGAAAACAACTAGGGTTGGGGAAGGGAGAAATAGAAAAAAAGGGATGAGATGTATTTTCTTTTATTTTAAACAAACAAATGCACATAAGTCACTAACATGCGTGTATTTTTTATTTTTAAATATGATGTGTTAATTTATTACACATGGAATATCTTGTGTGGATATTTAGTTAGTGTTGATTATATTTAAAAAGGAACATGTGTTTATTCTTAAACGAGCACACACATTATTAAAATAACAATGGATGCACATTTGCATTGTAAAGAAAATGTGAACAAACTTTGTGCACCCACTCTTAAGTATCACCCTTTTCCTCGATTACCACAAAATCCCTATCTTATTATCACTGAGAAAATGTTTTTCTAATGAAATATTGCCCCTCACCCTCCTCCACTTAAGTGAATAATGAGGACTTTGGTACTTTTACATTTTCATTCCATGGTTTCCCCCCTCTTTCCAATGGAATATACTATAAAACTAGACTTACATATAAGGAATGATAACTATAGCCATGAAAAACTATATTTTTGCGTAAAACAAAACACCAAAAAACAGTCCCAAAACAAAAAGGGGTGATATTGGTATCAACCCTTTTGGTGGAAGGGGCCTAAATTACTACTTTTTGGTATCTCTGAGTGGTGTCATTGTAATCAAAACACTAAATCAACCCCTTAAATGAAAAATGGCCCTTCAAGAACCACCTATGTTTTTATTTGAGGTTAAAATTTAAAAACAATATCATTAAGAGAATACAAAACAATATAAAAAAAAATCAGAAAATATTTACAAAATTATAAAAATTATAAACAAAAACTTTTAAAATAAATTAAAAGAACATATTAAAAGAAAATTTATTTGGCCATATACAACACTTCCACTACTTAATCCTGGAGACCACACCATACATGAAAGAACCACGTCATCCAACAAAATAATAAACGAGAAAGAACCCAAAAAATGCCTCCAATAATATATTTCTCATTTGCATTTTTTACAAAACCTATGGAAATTCCATCCTTTCATTTTGAACACTTGAGTAGGAACTTAAATTTTTACATGATAAAAGAAGATCTATATGCATTTGAAATATTATGTTCTCCTCTCCTGGAAGTGGAAACTGATATATCATTCGCTTCACTATGTTGAAGAGAATATCCAATACTATTAACAATCTCATATGTATGTCATTGGTATACCACTAGCCACCTCTAAAAATGTATTTGAACCTTTAAATGGATATGGCAATTGAATATTTTGATTTAAAATGTTGGTAATGTTTATAAGGACACATCCATCATAAATTCCAATATCAAGAGATTCCTTTAGGAACTTTTAATCCATTCAAACTTAGGTCCATACATAGTTGAGAACCCAGATCCATTTCAGAAGCCATTTATGAAATACAAAACAACATGGACACAATTAAAATATATATAATTGTTAAAAACAAATAATTAATTTAAAAATATAATATAATATTCTTCGTTGTATATTATCGATATCTATGTTCAATAGTACTCTATTATTTTTTCTGATAATTGATAAATGAAGAAAGAGCAATGGGTCCATATTAAACATGTTGAAGAAATCCAAATCCATGATACGAGGTACTCTCTCTCATATTTCCTTTGTTTTGTTTTGTTTTTTAGGAAAGCAATCAACATTAGAAAGAGAAAACATTATTTTCTCAAAGGATCAATACATATATGGATGTTCATTGAAATATGTTAGATTGCATGAATGATTAATTCCCAATCATACAAGTTATATGCTCTCAACAAACACCAAGATAGGTATCTTTGAGGAAGGAGTGACTGTTCCTTCCTAAAAGGGTAGGTTGGACCATAAATCTTGACAACATTTATAATAATAAAACATTAGTAACATCTACATATATGAGTGTGTTTTTATTTATGAATTATGAATTATATTCAACAATATTTGGAAAGGATGAGTTCTCTTTCGTCATCCACCCCCATATTCCTCTAATGGGTGGACACTGTTCCAATGATTTTTTTCTTCAACGAACTCATATATTATCTACTAAATTCCCAATACTACAAAATAGACCTAGTTGGGAAAAAACTGGTCTCTTTATTTTTACCATATACTTTCTCCACCTCCAAAATAGAACATCTTGATGAAGGAGTGACTGCTCTTTATCCATCCATCTCCCATATTCCTTGAATAGGAAATATCTCTTCCAATGATTTCTTCCTTCACCAAACTCATGTATGCTTTAATAAATTCCCAACACTCTAAAATACACTCACTTGGGGAAAGAGAAAGAAAATATGATATTTCTCCTTACCATCTACTTTCCCAACCCCCAAAATAGAACTTCTTGAGAAAGGAGAAAGTCCTCATTCTACGCATAGCACCCATACTCCTTAAAGGGAGGGTGCTCTTCCAACAATTTTTTCCTCAAAAAAAATCATGTATGGTACACTAAATTTTAATAACTCCAAAATAGACCTATTTGCAGAAACATAAAGAGTGTTTTCTCTTTCTATTTACCATCTACTTTTCCCACACCCAAAATAGAACCCCTTGAGGAAGGGGCGACCATTATTTCTTCATCTAGCCCCCATACTCCTTGAAGGGGTAGAGGTTGTTCCAATGAATACCTCCTTTACTGATTACATATTTGATCTACTAAATTTCTAGTACTCCAAAATATCTAAACCTACTTAGGGAAAGAGCAACTTCTCTTTCTCCTTGCCTTATACTCTACCCACCCCTTAAATAAGGAGGAGGGACTCTTTCTTTGTCTTGTCCCCGTATTCCTTGAAGGGGAAGACACTCTTTAAATGATTGTTTCCTTCATTGAACTCATATATGATATGGTAAATTCTCAGTACTCCAAAATAGACCTCCTTGGGGAAAGATGGTTACTCTTTATACTTACTATCTACTTTCCCCACCCACAAAATAGAACCACTTAAGGAAGGAGGTCGCCCTTTTTCTGATTTTTTTTTCCAACATATTGTTTGAACAAAAGTTCCTAAGAAACTTGTGATTAAAGTACCCAGATGATATTATCATATACATGGGAGCTAGTGCTAAGAAAATTTGTATGCATTAGTCAGTTTCTGAGATAAATCAGGAAAAATCCAAACCCCAAATTTTCACGTGTACATAGGATGACCTTGAATAATCATACAGAGAAGGAATGTAACATCGACCATGGCCATGTGTAGTTTTTTGTACATGTGGGAGAAGCGGAAGAGTGTGATCAGATCATGCTAGTTCTTGGACCTCCCCAACTATGATTATATATTTCTATATACCAAAAGCAATATGGACCATCTGCATCTGAATCGTTCGTAGCATATAAACATACACTAGGGAGAAAAAAAGAGTTCCCTTCCAATGGATCAAATTATACCAAACTAATATATAGAAGTAATTTGGTTCATTCGTGGTTGGGGGGACATGTGGAAGATATTAGAACGTGACCCACATGCCAATGTTTAGGATTGGAACAAGCAATTTACCATGGATAATATTGACCATCCACGAAAACTGAAGTAACATTTAAGATATAATAAAGGAGGATCAACCACCAACAACTAATATTGAATGGAATATTAATTTGTAGATAATTTGGTTCATTCACTACAATACATAAGGAAAAGGAGATATAATAAAGCATCACACATCAATGGATATGGTTGAGATTCATTTTTATAACAATTGATCTCGATCATTCATGAAATTTATGCTCGTCTACCAGAGAACATTGTTGGAGATCATTTATTTTTTATCCTCACAGCAAAATACAAAATTCAAGGCATGAGGGAGAGGGTTTTGCCAAAATATTCCCATTCTGACAATCCCATAAAATATGACAACACCATGAAAATAACATTTATATTTTTTTAGAAGAGAATTTATTGGTGTTATGCCACTAAATATCTAGAAAAGATTCCTTCAAATTCTGCATGCAAGCCACATTTAAATTTATGTCCTAAGGGAATCTCCTAAGAGAAAGCAATTCCCTAACTATGCAAATACTTAAATTCAAAGTCGTAAATGATCATAAGTGGTTCAAACAATTCATCAAATGTACCAATAGAGGACACAAGTAAGTAAAATTCTCTATATATCAGTATTTTCTGCCAAATTATATCTATATCCATTGAGGTTAGTTAGAATTTGCACATTTTCTCCCTCACCCTGTTCCTCCTATTCTACTTTTATCCGAGACTACCCTTATATAACCATTATCATAAAATCTCAAAATAAAAAATAAACAAGCTATTATCTTAGGATCATCCTCTCAGACCCTTTCTCATTAATTTTATGTCTCCATTGTATCATCATCCCAAGTGTCACCCTTTGTTGACAAATCGGATAATGTATCTCCACCTTATCTAATTAAAACCATTGCTCGAAACCTGATAGGAACTACTCTTAGGAAATTGAATGCCTCTAATGCCCTGTATAAATTTTGGGAGTCTAAATTAGATCATCATCTAGTCCCTAATTCCTTCCCTATCCCAAAAATTTTCCAACTATGTGCATGTAGCTACAATCTAGCCACGTTAACTATCAACAAGAGTCATGGTCACATTGTTTTATTTTATCTCAACTTTCTCCATTACCAGGATATTTGGTTCTAATACTTGTGGGAATACTATATCTATATAATATAAAGTATATTATTATGAAGAAATGAGAGTTGAAAAGAAGGATAAATTGTGATCCCAACTTGTGTCCACTCAAAATCCACACTCAATTCCCCTGGACCCATGGAGGTAAGAAAACTTGTCACCTTGGAATGAATAAATTGTCTTGGACTTTACTTTGATATTGGGTGGAGAATATTATGAGATCCCCTCAGTAAAGAAAAGGAAAGAAGAAGGGGTCACATGTACTCTCTTTGTGCCTCATTTCATGTATCATTCCTTTACTTTGATTATTTAAATCCATCCTAAGCATGTGCCTCAAGAAATCATACCATACTTAAAACTTAGATAGGAAGTTAAAAGAGGAGATCAGTATTTGGTAGAGGATTATACTGTAATTAGATTGTATGGTAGAGGTGGATAACCTACATTTTTGTTAAATCCAAGAAGAAATGGAGATCTATATTTTCCATATATATGGTGTGAGGGTATGACATTATAATAATAAAGGAATTGAAAAATCATGAAGATTATAAAATAAATTCATCTACATTTGAAAACAACTTGGACATATGATCCACATCTCTTAATTGGACAAGAAAAGGGAAGAAAACTCTCGAATCTACATGATCATGAATCTAAGCTAGATCTCAAAATATTACAAAAGAAGGATACATTTGAAGAAGTACAAAGAATAATACAAGAGTGGGGAAATCATATTGAGATAATGGTTCAAGATTTACTTGAACCTACTCCAGATCCTTCAATCGGATACTCCTTATTATAGCTTCTACCGTCCAAAAGGAGATTCAGTGACCTAAGATATTATGGCATTCCTGGATTCCACACAAAATAGATATGATGAATATGTTGCAAAACATGGAATGCGTTCATATGTACTCTATTAGATACATATAATTATATACATGCTAATCATCTTTCTTACATCACACAATTTTCCATCAACATTCTTAGACAAGTTTCATCCTTTTCATCATTTCATACTACTATCGATTTGAATGTGGTGTCAAACTTTGTGAGTCTAACAGTGGCCATTACTTCAATATCTCATGATCATATACAAATATGCATAATCACCTCTGTTAATATGTCCGTTTGATATGAGTATTTATGCTTAAAGAATTAACATGGAGTCAAATTTAAATTTCAAATTTACCTAGACCATGTTGTGGTTTACAAAAGATTACCAATAAATGTCAATCCTATAATGAAACATAGATAACCTTTAAACTCGGGAATAGGAAATTTGGTGGCATGTAAAGTTTTCAATTAAATCTATCTTTCCAATCAACAATTTTGTAAAGACAAGGAATGTTGTTGACATGAGGTAGAAAACTAATATTCCCTTTCATAATTGTTGTTGTTACAAATAATTGTTTGTAAATGATTCTACTTCTTCTCCCTTCTATACACATTTTTGAAACCAATGGGCGCTCATACCTCCTTAAGTTCATTTTATATTTAATAGATAAACTACTTTGGGGGAATTGGGCACAATGCATAGTATAAGAGAATTTTAGATGGGGTGGAAGCATGGTTCAACATTAGAGAAACAATATGAGAATATGGTGATGTAGGAGAGAAAGACGGAAAATCTTGGTATCAAATCATATATATGCACACAAGACACAAAACAAAGGGAGAAAATATTTGAGGAATCTCTTTTCCAAATTTCTGCACTGATTACAAAAATTTCTTTACCATAATCAATGAATACCAAAAGTATAATATTGGTCATTACTCACAAATCAACCTCCATAAAGATACATAGTAAAATGTGTTTTCTTTTTGATAGTTTTGGCCTACATGATTTTTCATGTTCCCATTTTGACAGCGCCATGAAGCAGATCGAATCCCATGGATCCTAATGACAGATTGAATTAAATAATTAATGAGGGGTTAATATGAGGCAATTAATTAATTAGGAGTGCACATTTAAATTTATGCATAGTTTCTACCAAGTTGGAATAAATAATTATAGAGCATTTAATATTATTGGTGCAATTAATATTTTTATTTGTTATGGTGAATAAATTGAGAAATTGGCCCACCAATTCAAAATTTTGGATAAGGTTGGAGTAATTACTTGGAGTACAAGTCAAGTAAGCACTAGATTCCAAAAATGATGCCAAAAATGAGAAAAGAGGAATATTTTCAGGAAAATGAACATAAATCCAGAAAGCAAGAAAATCAGGAAAGTATGAAAATTAGGAAAGTTCAGAAAATAAGGAAATTTAGAAAAAGAGGAAAAAGAAGGAAATCCAAAGCAAAGCAAAGCAAGGAAAGTATGTCCACTCATGGGTGACATATTCTCATAGGTCGCCAATCCAAGTAACTTGCTAAACAGGTCATCCAGAATTCTATTAAAGAAAATTTGAGCCCATTTATTTAGTTTGGTTAATTCTTTGATTGCTTGATGCTATGTGAGCATTATTTCCTGAGTGATGAACCTCAAAGCCCTGGGAGATGAACCCTAGACCTCCACTTCCCCTCTCCTTCAAACCTTTTCTCTTCTATTGCATGTGTGGAGAGATTTAGTTCCACCATTGAATTAATCTTAGAGTTATTTAAATCCTCCATCACATTTAGGTTGATCTCCAATGAATCCCATGCTTCACCTATTCTCTTAGCCCTTCCTGGGTCATGTTTTAGGCCCCCTTCCTATCATTGTGAGACTCCTTATGTAATGTCCGATGATTATTTTAATATATTATATATGATACTGATAAATTCTATATTTCTCTCTTTCAATTTGAAATACCATTATGTCCGCATACTCAGTTTTAGATGTAAAAGCTAAACTAGTCATCAAAATGAGGGATTTGAGCATCCTACTGTAGGTATTTCCCATGAAAATGATATTGAATGGTATGATATGATGTAATATGATGTAATAGAATCTTCCAAATTAAATTATCAGGCCTGATATTATTCTGTTCCAAAATTCAAGCTTATTTGCACACCCCTACTACATTACTAGCTAATTTTGACTAGTCTAGCTGTTATTTAAATTCAGAGAGTTATACTCAGTCATTTTTTGTTCTGTAAGTTGAGGCATATCACTGACAGACATACATATCCATAAATTATCCCTGATAAGATATATGTTGAATATGTACTGGGTTTTTCGATCCTCCATTGCACAGGATTCCACCAGGCCAAAATTGCCAAAAAACCCCAAGTTCTTTCAAAACTCCCCGAAAAATTTCAGACCTGATACAAAATGTTCAAAAAAATTTATTATTTTATATTAATTCTTTACCAACCCTCTACAAGTTTCCAAAATCCCTTGTTTGAAAAATATTGAACTACTCTTCCTAGTTTCACGGTTTGGCTGTCCAAAAGCGTGGAATTAGGTTTCCGCATTGCGGATTATGAAACCTAAAAGGAACCAGATCTAAATTTGTTAGGGAAGAGGAAATTATTTGTCTGAAATACCTTTGTTTGCTTCTGACTTCCCTCTCCCTTTCTCTGCAATCTATCCCAGTGAAATACCTTGATTTCCCAGTTAGCAATTTACTGAATGTTTGCAAGAGTATTAGCAAAAATTTAATTTAAAAATTGCAAAAAGTTAATATTATGATATGTACATCAGATCACGGATATTACATGATTGCTTATACCTTTAATTTGCAAATCTTTAAAAAATTTATCAACATTTCTACCACTTCATTTGTTTTTGGAAATATCTAGTTTGGAAGAATTATATGCAACCATTGTAGTTTGGCTTATTAGGAAAATGAAGAAACTAGATAGATATAAGTAATGGAAGAAATTAATTAGTTACTAAGAATATACCATGGAAATAAATATCCACGATATTAATTAATGATAGATGTAATTTCATGATTATCTTTTACCAAATCACAAACAATAATGCGTTTATGTTATTACCTACTAACTTAGCTTACATAATCAATATGTATTCAAAGGAAACTCATGAGGTAAGGGAAATATTTTAAAGTTTAGAAATATGATTTCTTAGCTTCCATTCACACATTTTCATATGTAGATTAAATAAATATGAGGTTTTTCTATATTTATAATTTTTGTTCAAGGGAGTCACTAATAAATTCATTTTTGGATCTCTACCAATGATGCCATCAAGAGATATCTAATTGTTATTAGCTCTAACTATAAATATGAGGATGATCCCAAATAAAAAAACCTTCAACATTATATTCCAATATGTAGAAAAAAATATAGATTATGATATTGGTATATTTCAATAGAGATGTACCTTTAGTTTTGATGGCTTGGAAAATATATACTTGGATTGAAATATTAGATAGATGGAAGAAAAATGGATATCTTGGATAGTTGAAGGCTCTATATCTAGTGATATCCCATAGTCACAGGTGATATATACCAAAATGAAAAATCTCTACCTTTGACCACTTTCCCATGATTTCGTCACATGATGACACTCCAGAAAAGTCATTGAAAGTCCTGAAAAAACACCTATACTCGAAGAGCAATATCCGGATTTTTGTAACTTTGTTTGACCTCTTCTCTAGACCGTTGGAAATCTATATAAGTCAGGAACAATGTTGTAGAAGACTCTAAAGTCTGAAAATACACACAAGTACCCTAAAAATGAGAATGTTTGAACTAAAAGCCACTTTTGTTAAGAAAAGTGGCGACTTTTCCTTTATTCTACTCGCGGTTACCCCAAACTAATCTTGTATTTGCGACTTTTGTTATTGTATCCTACGATTTCAGCTTTGAATTCGAAACTATTGTCACTGTAACCTGTGATTTTTCCCTGTACATGTCAAAAATGAATGTTTCTTGAATTTTGGGTAGGTTTGGTGGTTATGCAACTGACTCCTTTAGTTGTAACTACTTTTTCTTCGACCCAATCTCTTCATAAATGTATAAATAGAGGGAGAGAGGCCCATGAAAAGGGACTTGAACTTTATCATTGTTATGCTGGAGGAATTGGGACTCTCATCCCCCCCACCTTTTCCCTAGAGATCATCTCCTTGTGTTGCGGAGCTTAGAGGCTGAGTTCCTTGGAGAAGAGAAGTAACATAACTAGATCAAGGTATCGAGAGGTGCCTGGCAATAGGATAAGGTGAATTTTGTACTTCTTTCACTTGTGTAATAAATTTTTGATGTCCTTTTTCTTTCAAAATCATTGTTCAATGTGTGCTTGAATGTTTGTTTTGATTATATGATGATGTATATCAGTTTAGGGTTTCATGTTTTACTGAACTTAATCTCCTTTCATATAGTCTATTTAGTTTGAGGAAGGTATAAATTATTTTGCAGGTCTTTTGGAGAAATAGAATCAAGAGGAAGATTGAAGGGCTGCTTGGATCAAACTTCATTTGGATAAGGTATGAACTGATCAAATCTATGAACCTGGTTTACATTTACTTACAGAACTATATTCTTTTGACTTTCAACCCTAGTATGTTGATGGCCTCTTAAGCCCTATCCATAGGAACAGTTTCCTCTATAACAAAACTGGTGACTCCACTGGGGAAATACTTGTTTGTTCATGGTTTCTTTGAATCCTTTCCAGTCTTTTGTAAGGTTTCAAGTACTTCTTTCCACTTAGGAACACCTTCTAATCCTGATAGTACACCTTCCTTGCCTTCCTAATGTATTTTTAACCTTTTTTGGATATTTTCCCACACATTCGTGAGTTGCATACAATAGCGATTTTGGGATGTCTTCACGACCTTCACTAATGTCAAATTGCGAGTGACTTGCGACCCAACAATAGAGAAACTAATGAGTACCTCATAAACAATTTTTTTCATCATTTTTGTGTTTTTGTTTTGTTGTTTGAGGGTTGTTTAGGAGGTCTTTTGGGTTCCTCTACATGTGCATGACTCTAGGAATTTAGTGTCATCTTTATTAGGTGGTCTTTATCTAGTTGCAATTCATTTTTTAGCATTAGGTCTTTCTCTTTTCTCTTTCCCCCCACCCCTTTTGCTTGGTATGACTTTTGGCACCTTGTTTCTGGTCAGCCTCTGTTAGTGATCTTTGTATGATTTCAAAATATATTTTTTTCTTTGTTACCTTATTTCCTTTACGATTAACCTTACCATGCCAAACTAGTTTACTTGTCTCTTATGCAAGCCTCCTTCCAAACTAGGGTTTATACTGAATTTAGGTTAGTCTAGAGTCTTTTTGGTGGTTAGATTGCAGAGTTCATTTTGTTATGTTCTTGTTATCTGCATACATTAGTTTGTAGATATTTTTTCTTTTGCATTTATAAAAGAATAAAAAGAACATCTAGTTACTTTATATGCATGTATATTAGGGTTTTGGTCTTTAATATATTGCATACCATTGTTTTTGAAAATAAAAAAGGAAGTTTTTCTTTTGTGGATTTCAAGTTTCAATTTGAAAAAGAAAGAGAATATTTTTTGCTTTTGCATTTCATTTCTCTTTGCTTAGTCATCTGGTTTCAACTTTGAGCAAAACACCATTAGTTTCACCTTTTCCACCCACTTTGAGTAATCAATAGACCTTTAAGATAAACATTTAATATTTAAAATATCTTAGCAACTATTTGTTTCTAGAGACAACACAAAGTAGTATAGGATAGTGTTTTGGTTTAGGGATATGGTAACTGTCCAAAACTTTAAACTCAAACATAGTGGCCTGTCTTTAGGAAATCCAACTTCACATAGAAAGACAGTGAAACACTCCTCTCACATAGGAGTCAAGCATAATTTCGTGCAATACTGAGTTGTTGGAGATACCCCTCCTCTTCTTAGTAAAGCATACACTAGACATTAGAGGAAATTTCAACTCAAAATGGGCCTCCTAAGGAAATTTAATAAAATAATAGTTAAAATAATAAAATAATATTTATTAATTTTGGAGGAAGAAAAGAAAAAACTAGTTTTTTCTTCGTATTTTTGACATATCTCCCTGTTTTTTTATCAAATTTCGATCGGGAGAGGTCATTGGATGCAAAATTTAATTGCACATCCAACGAGCTCTCTTAATCAAAATTTGAGTAAAAACACAGGGAGATATGTCGAAAATACGAACAAAAAAAGTAGTTTTTTTTATGATACCTATCCCCAAATTTATATTAAAAAATTATTTAAGAGGTGATCCCTTTTTTAATTTTAAAGCATTTTGATTGGCTAATACATGATGACATGGAATTTTTATTATTTTTGGAAGGCCCATTTTAAATTGAAATTTCCTCTAATGGTTGTTTCACGTTTGGGGACTCACCCAGTACCTCCTCCCGGCCCCGTGTGGTGCTTAGTACTGCTTGAGTTTCCGTATTAGCTACTCTTCCCATGGAATCTAACCTCAGTTGAAAATTTGGGAGGGAGGTTGGGTGATTCCAACGCTTGCACCCAGATAACTCTTCATGAGATGCCAAGTAACTACTCTCCTTCCTTCACTAGTTAGTTTTGGGACCTCATCATCCAAGAATTTCCTTTGGAATGCATCTTTGTTTTCCTAGTTTGATACTTAGGCATTTTTTGCCAGTGGTGTGTTCTTTGTATTGTTTGTTTATTATAGATGACAAAGTTTGTTTGCTTGTTTGAAACTATGGATAACACCCCTGTGAACACCAATCTATAGACCCCCTTGCTAGGGACTCCTTGTACTCTTCCTCTCACGAGGAATGTTGGTGTTCCTTTGATGGCCACCTTGAATCTACTTGGATTCACCCTAGGGATACTGATATGGTTTTTTTCCTTTCCAACAACACTAATTTACCCCGATGCTTCTCAAGTAACCTCCATATATCAAGGGAAACAAAACACTACTTCTCCTTCACCTGTAGTTGCCTCTCCTCCTCCTTGTACCTCATGCGGTGAAATTTATGATAATAGTAACTGAGAGTATAAAAGGAATAGAATAAGGAAGAATATGAATAACACTCAATACAAAGGGGGGACCCGTTCAACCTCTGCAGTTCAAGTTGAACCTCACCACCCATCTCTAGAGGTCATGATGGGGAAACCTATTCACCTCTGCATGTCATGTTGGATATAAGTACTCAACCTATGCAAGTCAATTTGGTATTCACCATCCATCCTCTGCAGGTCAGGTTGAACCTCCCTATCCAACCTTTGCAAATTATGTTGGAACCAACCACCCAGCATCTGTAGTTCATGCTGGGGGGAACACTCAACATATGCAAAGCATGTTGATCCTAACCATTCATCCTATGCTATTCATATTTGTGGAACCCCTCTAACCTCTGCAGGTCATGTTGGACCTAGTCTCTCAGCCTCTATAGGTCATGCTGGGGGAAACATCTTAGCCTATGTAGGTCATGTTGAGGGTAAAAAATCAACCACCGTGATTCATGTTGACACTATTGAAAAGACTTACTGTTCAAAACAAAAACTCAAGTTCCCTTATTAGCTTTGTGAGGGAGACCACCTTACTCATCAGTTCCCTACCATTGTGGAAGTACAAAGAGTTTGGATTCAAGGCCATCCCGTTCTTGAAAAAATTGAATCTTCTCAAATACCTACTCAACCTTCAGTTGATCTAGTGTTCGAACCTTCCTAGTATTTGATTCACCGCACTCTTCTTTCATCGAGTGATCCTTATGTGATTGAATGAATGTCATCTTTGGTCAATCCCAGTCTCCCTTCAGAGAGTGAATTTCATGAAGCAGTTGAATCAATTCCACGGTCAATCAATCCCACTCTTCTTTTGGAGAGTGAAATGTCTACTATTCACATTTTCTTCACTACAACTTCAGAATTTACTGAACAAGGGGGAACTAAACTCTCTTCAAATGAACCCCCACCAAGCTGTCGGATTGCTTCCTTTAATTGGGATGGCCTAGTTGAGTTGGGCCTTCTTTCTGATGCACCTTTATGGATAAAGGTAAAACTTGGACAATACATGATTACTCATTGTATTGTTGATGGAGGAGCCTCTATTAGTATCTTTCCTGCTCGTGTTTGGCAAGGCATGGGATCTCCTAGTCTTGTGTCGACTACTAGTGAGTTACTGGTTTTTGATAGAAGAACTAGTACAACCTTGGGAATTCTTGATCAAACACATGTTAATTTGGGTGGAAATACCATATTATTTGATTTCATGGTGATATAATACCCTTTGGACTTCAATATGCTCCTAAGGAGTGATTATGTTTATTCCATACAAGATATGGTGTCAACGTTATTTTGTGTGATGTACTTTATTCATAACGTGGACATTGTCACTATCAATCTGTTGTATTTTCTTGATCCCTCTCCTCACCCAACTAAATACCAGGTCTTTCCTTTATTTATTCCTAGTGTCTCGATAGAAACTACCCCACCACGGGTGAGCTATGTGTCCTCATATCCCTCATGTTCAATTTCTACTGAGGAGACACCTTTTTGTTCCTCTTGGGACTCGGTCCTGACAATTGACCAAGTGATTCATCCTATGCAGAATGTGGAGCATGCTCTCGACCCTATTGATCCATTTGAATCTCTAGACATGTGTCCTATCAGGGATAGTCTACTTCCTTCTAAAAAATTCTTCCTAGAGTTTGTGATACAGTCTGACCTTCTTCTGGATGTTGGTTCAATTGTGACTAAGTCTAACCCTAATTTTTTTAATAATATTGATCTTTCCATTGATCGATATTCTTATGTTTATCTTGTGGATTCTTTGGACTCTTCCTTTTAACAACAAGTTAGTGATCCTGACGAATTTGATTTTTCTTATGAACTTTTCAACTCCTCTGATACCGAGTTTGTTACTGGAGACTCTATCTCCCTTGACAATTTTTTCTTTCCTTCTGAGATTGATCTTACTAAATATAAACTCTCGATCCTTGGAACTATAGAATATTCGTTGGTTGATTCTGCCTTGAATACACCTTATGTAGAAGATAGAAAAGTTGCATGTGTTTCTACCAAAGGGACTGCATCAGATTGTTTCTTCTGAATATGATTCTGATGTTGTTGTTTCTTGGAGACAAGACTTGTAGTTGGATTCAAAACTATTTACTAGACTTTCCTTGTTGTTCAAGGTGTAACTACATTCATATGTACCATTCTTGCACTTGTGAGCCTAATGCTAGATTCCATGCTTTTTTTTGTTTAGACAAGCCCTCATCTCTGCTCTCATTACCGCTCAACATTGTATCATTTTTCCAACACAACTTGACACCTTTTTCCTTGAGGAGATGTTTCCCGAGTGTCTTTATCTTTCTCATGTTTCTTGAATTATTCTTAGCTCTATTCCTTGTGTTTGGAACTAGTTTATCCTACCTCTGACACTCGTCTCCTTGCATTTAGAGCATTCTCTCTTCTCTCTTTCGAGCTCATTAAAAAATGTATGGAGGTCACTGGTTTATTTTTATGGAATTGTTAAAACTTCATAGGAAATATATGGATTTATCTTTAAGCCCTGGTCTGATTCCTTAAAATTGATTGGACACCCGAGTAAACTTGTTTGTTCAGAATCGTTAAGGTAAATTAAATGATCATCCACATTGGTGGTAGGTTATCTCTTTTTCGAACCATGTGGATTATTTACGAAAAAGGAACACTCTATTTTCTTTGGAATCTAGAAGAGTATCTTCAGGCATAGATTTATCTCTTTTCCAGACCTGGAGGACTAAACATACAAAAAAGAAACCTTTTTCGAGCTTAGTTTTCTCTTTTTCTCTCTCTCGACCTAAACATGAAAAATATTTTGAGTGTACTTTATGTCTTTTTTATGCTTTCTAAACCATAGAACAAATCATCGAGTTTACTATTTTCTGTACCATTCTTGTAAATAAATGGAACTTCTTGAGTGATCTTGCTTTCCTTCACACTCGTTAAAACTAGAGCGTCATGCTCTCTTATGAAGGGGCATCAGTCTAGTGATAGCTAAACCCTTTTTTGGACCTTGCCGACTAACTATGAAAAATGCATACCTTAGTTTTCCTGGGCTAAGAGAGTTCTCCTTTGGATTTTTTTATACCTTTTCGGACTTAGGATACTAAATTTATGAAAAATCCCCCCTAGAGTCTTCTTTGGATTTTTTCAGACTCTTAAAACTATGAAAACACCTTCAAGCATCCACTAATCAAGGCTCGTAAAATCTAAGAATCAATTATTTGTCAAGCATTCTTCTGTTTCTTCTTCGAGCTTGTCAAAAATGAAGAACGTCTCGAGTTTGGTTTCTTGGACTCGTTAAACCTTTATAAGAAAGAGGGAAGGGAAGTTCATTCACATCTATTTTACATCATGGAAGCAAGTACTGTTTCCTTGAAAAAAGCACCAGTTTTGAGTCTATCAACAGTTGGGTCTCAGTTTTTTAATTTATCCCAACGAAGAGTTTTTTACTCCTCCAGTTGGATTTTTTCCAATTATATGGGAAATCTGTCAATGTCTTCTACATTGCAAATTTGTGTCGTTGGTCCCTCTGTGTCAAAATCTACTTAAGTAGCTTTTGTGTCATGCTCACTTTTCAAGGACTAAACATTTTTCGGTCATTTTATAGTTTCCTTGACCTTTTCTGTCGTCCATTCCCTGGTATCGGTTCATTACATCATTTCTTTGGAGGTTCTTGTCGTAAAACTTTGTACAATCTCTTGATCCAATTAGTATTTGACTTAGCTCATGTTGGATGATGGAGGATTCCTTAATTACATCATTCCAGTGGATCTCTTCCTATATATGTCAACACATCTTTCTCTAGGAATGAGATTTATATTTTATGACAGTACCTTGGGGATTGCAGTCATCAGTGGCAAAATCCTTCGCTATTGGGTAGTGGGAATACCTTAATGTCTCGTACTCGATGGATTATTCAATTATTCGATTTAAAGCCCTTGTATTTGCACTTGTTAGAATGTATTAGGTACCTTGGGGACCATTTTCATTAATGGTGGCTTCTCTCACATTTGTTTACAATTTTCATTAATGGCCGGGAGTCTAACGGTTTCCTCCGTGTTCAAATTCAGCTCCTTTATTCGCATGGTTATGATTTGTACCTTTTGAGTGGTTTGGGAAAGGTATTGTCACACTTCATATGACATTTTTTGAGACATAGATACACCTTGTATTCTTGTGGCTATGATCAATTATTGAGTATGGATCCACCTTGTTCATTTGTGGACATGACTCCTTTATATTTGATATGGAGTATTTTTGCATAGTGAGTGACCATGATAGTTACATCAGTTATACATATGTTGGATCCACCTTTATATTTATGGTGATCCTTTGTATATGGACCTGTATGTCCCAGAGATCAGTTTTGTCACACATTTATCTCTCTTTCAGGTTCCTCTCTTCAAGCCTTTCATCTTGGATTCTCTACTCTCTCCATACTCATATGTTTCCTTTTGTAATGTATTTCAGCATACCCATACATTACGGGGCATATGTTATAGACCAAAATGAGAAATATTTTCCTGTGACCACTTTCCCATGATTTCATTGCATGTTGACACTTCCATGAAAATACTTCAGAAAAGTACCTATATTAGAGGATCCATATCCAGAGTTTTGTAACTTTGTTTGACCTCTTATCTATACTTTTGTAAAGGTAACTAAGTCAAGAACAACTTTGCAGACGACTCTAAATTCTATAAATGCATAAAAGTACCATAAATATGAGAATGTTTACCTAACCACTACTTTTGTTAATCAAACCCATGAGTTCCACCTTTATACTCATGACTTTGCCTTCATGCTACCCATAGTTACCCAAAATTACTCTTGTATTCATGACTTTTGTTACTGTAGCCCATGATTTCATATTTGCATTTGCGACTGTTGTCACTACAACCCATGACTTTTTCATATACATGTCAAAAATGAATGTTTCTCGAATTTTGGGTAGTTTTGGTGGTTATGCAACTGACTCCTTCTTTTGTAACTACTTTGTATTCGACCCTATCTCTTCAAAAATGTATAAATAGAGGGAGAGAGGTCCATGAGATAGGGACTTACACTTTTGCATTTCTATGTTGGAGGAATTGGGAATATCGTTCCCCCCACGATTTCCCTAGTGATCATCCCCTTGTGTTGCAGGGCTTAGAGGTTGAGTTACTTGAAGAAGAGAAGCAACAAAACCAAATCAAGGTTTCGAGAGGTGTCTAGAAAGAGGATAAGTTGAACTCTGTACTTCTTCCACTTGTTTAATAAATATGTGACGTCATTTTTCTTCCCAAATCATTGTTCAATGTGTGGTGAATCTCTGTTTTGATTATAAGATGATGTATATCATTTTATGGTTTCATGTTTTACTGAACATAATCTCCTTTCGTATAGTCTATTTGGTTTGAGGAGGGTATAACTTGTTTTGTAGGTCTCTTGGAGCAAGAGGAGCAAGAGGAGGATTGAAGGGCTGCTTGGATAAACCTTCATTTGGCTAAGGTATGAACCAATCAAATCTTGAAACCTTGTTTACATTTACTTGTAGAACTTTATGCATTTGTCTTTCAACCACAGTATGTTAATGGCCTCTTAAAACCTATCCATAGGAACACTTTCCTCTACAACAATAGGATGGATCTTAATTGGAAGTTCTACAAATGTGCTACGTTGAAATAAATTTTGTATTAGGGATGATAACAGAATACTAGTGGACAAGATCTTATCTTCAAGCTAAGGTGGATAGTTACTATGAGTGGAGGGTAGGGGGGTGGTTTATCTTATTCCTAGGAGTGTGATACCCTCTTGGTGGATTACATCTAATCATTGCTTGATCCTAAGAAGAGATAATATCATAACATTGGAGTTTACCAATGTTAAAATAATGGATATTGTAATTAAGAATGAACTAAACCAATAAATTTGGAACAAAATACAAGGGAAACCCCCTTCATATTGCAAATAGTGGGATTTCCATTGTTGGAATTTGTGCATTAGTCCATGGAAAACAATTTCTTTCTTGGATCAGGTGGTTGATTGTTTATAGTCTTAATGGACAACTTAACATTCAATTCTTTGGTTATATTTAGGTTTTTGGTTTCTTCTTTACTATTTCCAATTGACTAAAACTCTCTCATATTAGTCCTATATTTTAATATATCAAATAATTGGGCACAAACATGGATAATGTAAGCAATGATGGTGTCAAGTGAAGTGGCTAGATGGTTCTCTTATGTTCCTAATCTCATCTAGACATTTATTAATTTCAATTCATGGGTTTGTGGGGGGTGAGGATTTGGGTATTGATCAATGTTTTGCACCATTTTTGTAGAATAACAAGTGCAATTCAACAATAACAACAAATATTTTAAAAAAAAAATTAAAAAAAACAAATTTTTAAAATATGAAGATGACAAGACAAATAAAATTTACATGCAAATGTTCTCTGGAAATGGGTGATTTAATTTAATTTTCCTAATGGGCCTAAAACACGCTTGAATTGGTAGATGACGAAGAAAAATAGGGATGAGATCTTTTTTATTCGATTTTAAACAAAGGAATGCACACGAGTCAATGACATGTGTGAATGGTTTATTTTTAAAGATGATGTGTAAATTTATTACACATGGAATATCTTATGTGTAGCTTCAGTGAGTGTTGAATATATTTAAAAAGGAACACATGTCTATTCTTAAATGAGCACACACATCTTAAAATAACAATGGATGCAGATTTGCATTGTAATGAAAATGGTAACCAACTTTTTGCACCCGCTCTTAAGTATCATCATTGTCCTTGCTTACCACAAATTCCCTATCTTCTTATCACTTATAAATTTCTTTATAATGAAATATTTCCTCTCACCCTCCTACAATTAAGTGAAGAATGAGGACATTGTTACTCTCAGATTGTCATTCCATAGATTTCCCCCTCTTTCTAGTGCAATACACTATAAAAACATACCTATATACAAAGAATGATAACTCTCCCCATCAAAAACTCTATTTTTGTGTAAAACAAAATAAAAAAACAACCCCAAAAGAAAAAGGGGTGGTATTCATATCAATCATTTTGGTAGAATGGGGCTAAGTTACATTTTTTTTGTATCTCTAAGTGATGACATTGTAATCAGAACATTAATTCATCCCCCTAATTGAAAAATGGACCTTCTAGAATCACCTACATTTTTATTTGAGGTTAAAATTTAAAACACTAACATTAAGAAAAAAATGAATCAAAAAATAATCAAAATATTTACAAAATTATAAAATTTATAAATAAACTCTTTTAAAATAAATGAAATAACAATTATTAAAAAATAATGTTAAAAAATGTAAAAGAAATTAAAACAAAATATTAAAAACTCATTTTAAAAAAAGTAAAATAAAAAATAAAAATAAAAACAAAATAGAAATGAACAAGGTAAAAATCAAAATGTATAAAAAAACTAACTTTAAAAAAAATATTATAAAAATTAAAATATTAGAAAATTCTTAAAAATAAACTAAAATTTGAAAATAAAATGAAAAACATAACAAAACAATAAATAAATTCTTTTCAAAAATATTTAATTATAAGTTTAAAATTTGAAATTTATTATAAAAAATTGTCTTTCCTCCTTCGTCCTCTCTTCCCTCCCCCCACTATAGAAACTGTAGCTCTTATACCATGTAGAAATAGAGCCTTGATACAAAGAAGAAGCACAAGAGGTAGATCTCACTACATGATAATTCTCACAAGCATGCACAAGGAAAATAGAGAGAAAATAGAGAGACTAAATCATAGGAAGGAGAGATGAATATTGCAGCGTGTCCTTACATTGATTAATGATGATTTATAGTGTACATAAATAGTACATCCCTCTCGAGTTACATTAGAGACAACTCATCTAGCTCAAAAAGAAGACTTACTAAATATGATAAACCCCCATACGTGGCAAAATCACTTTCCTAATTAGTCAAAGACCTCATGAATTAGCTAAATCATGAGTGATTTGTCATGAGTGATGGAGAAAGATGATAATCCTAGAATATGGAGATAAAATCATAGAGGATGGGTTGGCAACAAAAGATAACAATTTCCTAGTTTGCTAGCTTTACCTTATATACTGAAAAGGTAGAATAAAGAAGTATAAAGACAAAATTCGTAGGAAACCTCACTTACTAAATATGGCAGTCAATAAAGTGAGCATGATCTAACCAGAAAAAGGATAAAGGCGCTCCTAGGGTATATATGGAAAGTGTTGATCAAGTGGTGCAAGTGGATGCCAACTATCTAGGCTAGTAGGTAGGAAATTAATTAATAATGATTAAATATTGTTATCTTAAGTATGGACTAGGTTTATAATATACAAAAAAACCCTTTATGCATTCCTTTATGGTGATATGTCAGAAAGATAGATGCATATGGATGCATATAGGTCTGAACAACAAGGCTATGGTCACCCTTTACAATTATTCATGTCCATAAAAGTTGATAAAAGAGGAAAAACCACAAGGGGAAAATCCTCCCTCAAGAAAGGACAAGGAACAAAATTTGAACATTTCTTTAATATGTATTTATCTTCACTTGAATTATCTGAATGAAATTCTTCTCATGAAATACTTTGGTGAAGAAATGTTAGAATCTGTGGTCACGAGCTAGAGTGTAGAATCTGCAAGAAGGAAGAGGAGAGACTCCTTGTATCTTATCATCTGATGAAGTAGGAGCATTATATGAATGCTTCTTAATTTTAACAAACTATGATCTGTGTCATAATTCTAAATCCTTAATGGAAGCAATAATTATATAAACAAGCTAAGGATATAGGAACATAATTAACCTCACAGAGAATTGCTGAGAATTAGCATAAAGAGAGAAGAAGAAGAATGAACACACATTAGGGAATGACCAATGAATGACGATTGATCCATGAACAATTGATATTATTACATAGGTAATACATACTTATAAAGGAAAATAGAATTTCCAAAGCATGAAACTCATACTAGCTCATAAGGAAAGCTTACTAAAACTGGAAAATCCCTTTAGGTGTATAAAGCACTTTCCTGTCAAGGAGGCCATGAATTAGATAGGTGATATAGGCTATCTAATGAGGGATAGAAAGTCAACTAAATCGTTCCAAATAAGAGAGAAAAGGATGGAGGATGAGTTGGGTAAAAGATAGGAAGATTCCATTTTACTAGCTTTTACCGTTTCCACTTTAAAACTGCAAAAAAAGTCTAAAACTGTGAAAGGAGGGAAATGTACAGTTACTAATTTGGGATATATGTATAGTTGGAAGAATCTTATCAAGAATATATGTAAGGAACTTCTAGGTCTAAACATGGAATGTGTTGACCAGAATTGCAAGTGAAGGCCAACTACATGTTCTAAAACCTAGGAAATTAATCATGAAGATTAATATATATATCCTATGTATGGGAATGGGTTTTTTATTATTCCAACACCCCCCTTAAGTCCGAGTTATGTGAAATATCATAAATATATCAAAGATATATAGGTACATAGGGCCCAAAAATTAGGTTATGGTCACCGTTTTACAATTTATCTTGTCCATAGAACTTAGGAAAGAGGCAAAACCACATGGGGAAAATCCTACCTCAATAAAGGACAAGGAAGGTAAACAAAAAATGATGAACAACTAGCGCTACTGCTGGTGCTACTAGTGCTCCAAATCAAGTTGATATGATGCTTGATCAAATGTGTAGAGGTATCTTCTTCTTAGGATGAAGAGAAATATGCTCAACTGGATTAGGAACATGAACACATGCACGATGGAAACTAGGACCATGTAGAACAAGTGATATCCAATCATATAAGAGAAGAATTGGATCCTCAATAGGATTTAATATATGTGAAATTCTAAGGATTTTATATAATTTATATAATAATCTCGCAATTTTTAGAGTAAAAAATTGTTACCCCATAAAAATTGGGCGAAACGGGGCTTTAAAAAAAGTAGATTGGTGAATCTTTGTTTTTTAAACATGGAAAAATAACACATGGGATAAATTTCTCCCCTAAAATTTTCCTTCATCTAGGGACTTCGTCTTGTCCAACAATGGTTCTTTTCAGCGACATTCATCAGTGTTGTGGTAGGGTCTTTTGAGGAGCTCACACTGCTTGTCGATGTCCTTCTTCAATTTATCGTTACCCTTCATTGGTTTCATATATTATAGATTTAGATGGATGTATTTATTATTTATTTAATTATTGATATGGATTCTATACAAGGAATTTAGCTTTGATTTCTTTGATAGAAATTTGTAGTCTCTTAATGTCACAAGTTATACATGGACTGATTTCTCTAGAATTATACAGAATATTTGTGAATATTGAAAGGGCTCATAGATAGGATTAGTTAATGTTTTTCAAGGTACCTCATGCTAAGTGGGAACAACAATTGGTCGACTATTGTTTTCTTTGTTGATCTATTAGTTTATTTTATAAACACTACTTTTCTTTCATATTGAATATTAAAACATATCATATGCAAAACACAATTCCTATTGAGTCCTATTTCTCAATGAATGTTCCAAGCCAACATTGTATTCTAGTAGCATAGTCTCTCTAGTTGATAAGAAACTGAATTTTCTAAATCACTATTAATCAATCACAAGTTTTGTTAGTGTGATGTGAGTAACAATACTATTATCATCATAGTTATTACATAAAATATTATCCTTATGTTTAATATGATTAATGTATTTAGGGATTATTGAAATTTATAACAACTTCCATTACTTCATTGAACTTTTAAGGTTAATCTCGAAAACATTTATATTGTGAGTATGAATGTTTTCAAAACAAATCTATCTAATAATTTGTGTTTTTTATTAAAAAAAATGTTGTTATAAAGTAAAAATATTAGATGTTGAGTTACCTTATTTACACTAACATTTGATATAAATCTCTCTTCTAATAACAATCTTTATTTTCTAATAACAATCTTTTTAAAAGAATGTGAGAAGTGTGTTTGATAAAAGACATATACTCTAACCCCAATTCTAAGAATTCAAAAAGATGTCCTCCTACTTTGAATTTAGTGTTGAACACTTTAGAAGTAATCTCATTTCATTATAATTCAAATTATTTGGTTTTTTTGCATAATTAACATTACTATTAAACCAATTTATACTCACTATCTTCCTTTAGGGGTGCCAATTCAAGCTAATCTATTTTATAGCCAAGGATCTCCATACTAGCTAAGACTTCCTTAATTATTACATTTAAATATTTTTTTTACAAATATTAATTTTATTATTACACTTAAATCCACTATTATTTCATTTTTAATAATAAAATATAACCTTAAGCATAAGTCAAAATGTTCTATAGGTTGATGACAAAGTTTTACTCCATCCCCATCTATGGGATTTAAATCACTTCTAAAACAACTTGCAAAAACCCGTTTATGTTATTTTGGAAACTCTTATTATTGCATGTAGCCCTCTTATTTTTCATAGCCCATGTGTTTATGGATGAAAGGTGGAAATATAACTTCTTCATACTCACTAAAGGACAATATAGCGTTCATTCCCTTTGTGCATTCTATAATTTAGAGGTGTAAGAGATATGTAACTTTAAGGATATGTGTAACATTTTTATACCAAAAGACCTATATACATAAATGGATAAATCCATTTTAGTTTAGAATATAGATTTATTACACATAAAAATAAATAAAAAAGGAAATATAAAATACATATTTATATATAAAAAAAATCAATATTTAAAATCATTTTAAAATGAATTTAAACTTAAACTTATATTAATATTATTTATTGCATCAAATAAGACAAATATCATCTTTTATTCATCCACATTTATTATCTCCAAAACCAAAACCATTGTCATCTTTCTTTACTAATTAATTTATATTTGCTCAAATAATCCATAGAATCATAATTTTTATTCACTACTTAATGCTATTGAATTATGTTGATTTATAGATATTCTAATAACATAATGAAAAAAAAAATTCTCATTTTTTTGAAAATAAATATTTGTACTTTTAATATATTTTCACTCTATAAAACAATCTACATTTTCATTTGCAAAATCTAAAATATTGATTTTTATAATCACTTAGTTATAAAAAAAATTTGAAAAGGGAAAGTTAAACTTTATTAATAGAAGAAACAAAATATTTAATTATTGTAAAAATGTATTTATTCACCTATTGAGTAGTTAAAATTGCGAGTTAAATGTAATATGATTATTTTGATGTTATTATTGTAACATCCGATTAAAAACATTGCAACTAATCTATTTTAATTCAAGTGAATGAACTAAGGCTTTAAAGACTGTCCTAAAATCGAGTAATTAGTAATTATTACTATTACAATTATTGTTATTTATAATAAGCCAATAAAGACTACAAAAGGTGATTATAAATGTTTGAATAAGAAACATAAAAACAAACCAATAGAAATATTTTATGCAAATATAATTAATTATAGATTTATACATGTAAAGTAGAAGTGAAGAAAATGTTTACAATATTGATATTAAAAATGTTAATTAATAGTAAGTTAAGAAAATGTTTACAATATTGACATTAAATTTATATTAAAAAATGTTAATCAATAATTAGAAGATTCAGTTAAGTTTTTGTTTTGGTGGTTGAACCACCTATGATCATTTTTTTTTACGCTCCAAGGGAGGGAGTGTCACAGCCACGTTTTTCAGCGCACCCAAGTGGTGGCACACCTGGGCAAGGTGGCGCGGTTATGATGGTTCGGCAGGGAGTTGCGCTCTCACTTGGCTAAGTTAGCAAGCGCCCACATTCACCACCGGCACGGAGGTCGGGAATGTGGCGCGCCCCAAGGTCAGCGCCCACGTGACTTGGCACGGGCGCCCCTTGGCAAAGATGACATTGATGATGGGCGCGTGACACCTTTGAGGAGCGCGACCCTTGAGCGTGCGGATGGGCATGCAAACTTGTGAAGGCGTTCGGTAAAACTGGCGCGCGATCCTAAGTGTGGGCGTGCGGTCAAAGTGTGCGGACGACCCCTATGTGCGGACGGAGATGCGGACGGACATGTGCGGATGACCCTATGTGCGGACGGATGTGCGGACAGACGTGCGGACAGTTGGGCGCTCCGGCAAAAGAGCGTTTTGGTAAGCAAAGCCACGGGCGTGCGGACGACGGCAGTTGGGCGACGGGCGCGCGCGCGCGACGGCATGGTTAGCGGCAAACGGCGGTCAAAGAGATGGGCGCTTCGGTCAAAGTAAAGGGGCGCGCGGCACACCCCCAAAGTGTGCGCGCGGCACTCTAGAGGCTTCAGCAAGTGGACCCGTGAACGCCTAAGTCAAAGTAACCTTGGTGCTGTGACACCTAAGAAACGGTTAAGTGGCCAAGTGTGTTTTGGAGGTTGACTTGATGAACCGGCAAGGGGTGACTTGTGCGGTAAGCAAGATGTCAAGTTGACATGGCAAGACACCTAGAAGGCTATAAGTAAACGAAGTGCAAGTCATTTCAAATCATCCAAGAAAGCAAGTTTGGAGGAGCAAGCTGCTAGAAAGTTAAAGGGACAGAACAGAACTACACAGAGGTCTGCGGCATCGTTGAGGAGAGGCAGAGGAGGCTGGGCGTCTTTGGCAAAGGGACAGTCTTTTACATTTTTGTAACTCTTGTATTTTCTGGGTGTAGCAGCCAGGTTGGGCGTGCACCAGGAGCTCTGCCTTGGGCAACTCCGTTTATGTAATACTGTTCCGTTTTTATACAAAGTTAAAGGGCTCTGCCAGGTTGGGCAACCCACCATATTTTCTGTGTACTGTGTTTTACTTTGTGCTGTGTTTTTCTACTTTTGGCTAAGTATTGAATGTGCCGGCAAGGCTAATGGCTAAGTAAACAGTATTACAGTTAAAGGTTAAAAAGACATAAAAATCGTTTCCGCAAGGTTTAGGCGTAGTCTGCAGGCTAGGCACTTGGGCGGGCAATCCCTCAAGGTGTCTTCCTGGCAGTGCCGCACACCACCTTTGGCGAGTCAAGAGCGCTTGCGAAGTGTGGCTGTGACAGGTGGTATCAGAGCTAAGACTCGGAGGAGTTTTGGTTAGAGCCACAGTTCGGAGAAATTCGTGCGACAGGTGGTTGCAGCGAGGAAATTTTTGGGGAAGCTCCGCAGGCTCGGACGAGCGTCCGCAGTTCAGACGCTCCGCAGACAGTGCGCACCGCAGAGGACGCGCACCGCAGACAGTGCGCACCGCAGGTAGGGCGCACCGCAGACAGTGCACACCGCAGGCCGGTCGCACCGCAGACAGCGCGCACCGCAGGGTGGACGCACCGCAGACAGTGCGCACCGCAGAGGGCGCGCACCGCAGACAATGCGCACCGCAGGGTGGGCGCACCGCAGTGACGGTCGCACCGTAGCCAGTGCGAACCGCAGGAGCAGGCGCTCCGCAGACAGAAGACGCGCGGCCGGAAACCGTGCGCACCGCAGCAGGAAGTTGCGCGCTCCGCAGGAGGAGCCGAGCGCTCAGGGGATAAGCGCTCCGCAGCCGCAGAGCTACGCGCTCAGGACGAGCGCTCCAGAAAGACAGAAACGTGCGTTTCAGGGAAGCGTGCACGGTCAGACAGTCGCAGCGGCACGAAGAGGTGCGGTTCGGCAGAAAAACGAAAAGCGCCAGTTTTTGAAGTGCGCTCAAGAAAAACGGAAGTGTGCCAAGGTGGGTGCATTCCACAGGTGATCCAGAAGTGGTGCGTTTGGCAAACGCCTGTTTCAGCAGATTGACCCAGAAAAGTTGTGCGCTCTGGGAGTGCGACAGCTGCAGCACTTAGAAAAGTGTTGGGCGGACAAGCAGGTGGCTTGACGTCAAGGTTGGATTCGGCAGTAGTTTGAGTCTGTGGATCCGCAGCAACAGAACGAGTCAGATGGCAGACTTCGGCAAGAGGGAGACACTTGTGCAGAAATTTTTGCAAGCCTTGAAACCACTTGCAGAGATGACAGGAGTTTCGGTCGAAGGGCAGTCCACCGATTCGGTTGCAAAGCTGAGTGAAACGTTCGCAGCAGGATGTGAACAAGTTTCAGCCGCGTTGAAAGAGACGGAAGGCTGCATTCGAGAAGTGGGACGAGTTCTTGAGGAAATGCTTCAACATGAAAGGGAGCAAGAAGAACGACGGTCGTAGGCTACTCGAAATAAAGCTAAGTCAAAAGGCACTCAGGGAGGGCCAAGACAACAGAAAACGGAAAAATCAGAAAAGAAGAAGGTTGCGTGTTATCTTTGCGCACAGAACCACTATGCAAGGGATTGTCCATATAAGGCAGAAGCTGTTGCGGGAGATGGTTCTATAGCAAGGTTGACAGCAATGAGAGTGCTGGAAGAGGCACCTTCTGATGAGATTTCCGAGACGGTAAAGGCAATTGAAGCTTGCCTTAGCGAAGTGGCCAGGGGTCATAACGCAGATTGGCAAAGTGTGCAGCAAGGTTTGCTGGACTTCGTGGAAACGACGGTAAGTGGCCTGAAGGTTTCTGCGTTAGTTGACACAGGCTCATCTCACAGTTTGGTGAGCAAGAAGACTGCGTTATCTCTTCACAGTGGCATGGAAAGCTGCCAAGCAAAGTTCAAGGAAGTGAACTCTGCGGTAAGAGATGTGATAGGGAAGATATGCGCAGCACCTATTCGAGTTGGAAGGTGGCACAGCAAGATGGACTTGAAAGTTGTTCCCATGGACGATCACTCTTTGATCTTGGGACAGGACTTTCTTCGTTTGGCCAAGGCAGTGCCAGTTCCGCATGCTGGACGGTTGGTGTTCTTAGGAGAGGACGGAACGTGGAGCTTACCTATGACGCAGAAAAGCCGGTTGGGGTACAAACCACGGGTGACTTCGGTGCAGATTTTCGAAGACCCGGGTAAGTGTAAGCACTTGCCGCAGAAAAGCATAGGGAAGAAGACGGTTTCGGCAAAGAACAACAAGCCAAGCATTGAGGTAAAGGCTGATCTATCCGCAGCAGGAAGGTTAGCAGCGTTGGAAAAACGCATGGCTTCAATCAGTGAGGAGATTGATGCCTTGTGCATTTCAGAGGATCCTTTGCGACAGCATGAGAAGGAACAGTTCAGTTTTCCGGTAGCATGTGCGAAGGTTGCTGATGAGGGCACATTGGAGGTGTCGTGCAGCAGACTGGGCAATGACATTTCGGTTGAAAAGAACCTTGACGCAGAGTCACACGAAGAGGTGTTGGCCAAGGCGCAGGTTCTAGCAAAAACGCAGGCTGCGGAGGAGACGCAGGTTGCGGCAGAAACGCAGGCTGCGGAGGAAACGCAGGTTGCGGAGGAGACGCAGGTTGCGGCAGAGGTGCAAGTTTCAGAAACGCAGGTTGCGGAGGAAACGCAGGTTGCGGCAGAAACGCAGAGTTTGGATGAAGTCTTGGATGGAGAAAACACCAGAGAATTTGATCCACCACGTGATGCGGAGGACATAGTGGCGTTTTGCATCCATGCCATAGGCATTCCAGAAAAAGAGTTGACAAGAGAGCGGTTGCAGCAGGTTGGCTGTGAACCAATCGAAGTTGATTCGGTACTTGCTCATTTGGAAAGCAAGCGGTTGTTGGAACCGGTAAAAGAAGAAGTGGCTAAGGAAGCTGTGGCAAAGTTGTGCATTCTTCAAGAGCAGAAATTGTTGGCATGCTTGGAGACGTCAAGGCACATTGAGACGTGCGACGATAAGGCAAGCAAGCCCTTTGAAGGGACAGGTAAAGCAGCCAAGAAGCGGGCCAAGAAGAGGTCGCAGCAGATGAAGGTGGTGTCTTCGGTTGGCTTAGATGAACAGCAAACGAAGAAGGTGTCTTCGGTTGGCTTGGATGACCGCACGGAGCTTGCGGCAGATATGAGTACTTGGACGGCTGATGGTGTCGGGTTTGCAGAGTATTGGGCTCGGTTGAAAGAGCTTAGTGCAAGCAGCGACGCAGTCGATTTCAGACAGTATGGTTTGGAAGATAGGGGCGGCGGTGGCCATTGGCACCGCCCATGTCTTTTTGCTTGAGCTAGCAGTGGTTGGGCTCACCGTCTTTGGCGACGGCGGTGAGGCCCTAGGCACCTCTGGCAAGGTGGCCTAAAAGACTGTTTTTCGCCAAGGTAAACAAGGTAAAGTGCAGGAGGCTTGCGGACACTGAAAAGAAGAACGCTGGCAACATGATTCCAGAATGGGGAAGTTTGTCTTAAGTGATGAATGCACAGTTGGATTAGCTACCTAGCTGGTTCGTCCTTAAGGTGCACAACAAACAGAAACAGGAAGGAAGGCATGGAGCACAGGTTGGAAGTAGGTGGTCAAGAAAGCGGTACTGCGGTTCAGTCATGAACAATTCAGATGTTGCGGCAGTGTGGCTTGAGTTCACGCAGAGGTTGCAGCAGTTGACGTTGCCGGGACGGCAACAATTTTAAGTGGGGGAGGCTGTCACAGCCACGTTTTTCAGCGCACCCAAGTGGTGGCACACCTGGGCAAGGTGGCGCGGTTATGATGGTTCGGCAGGGAGTTGCGCTCTCACTTGGCTAAGTTAGCAAGCGCCCACATTCACCACCGGCACGGAGGTCGGGAATGTGAGGCGCCCCAAGGTCAGCGCCCACGTGATGGCACGGGCGCCCCTTGGCAAAGATGACATTGATGATGGGCGCGCGACACCTTTGAGGAGCGCGACCCTTGAGCGTGCGGATGGGCATGCAAACTTGTGAAGGCGTTCGGTAAAACTGGCGCGCGATCCTAAGTGTGGGCGTGCGGTCAAAGTGTGCGGACGACCCCTATGTGCGGGCGGAGGTGCGGACGGACATGTGCGGATGACCCTATGTGCGGACGGATGTGCGGACAGACGTGCGGACAGTTGGGCGCTCCGGCAAAAGAGCGTTTTGGTAAGCAAAGCCACGGGCGTGCGGACGACGGCAGTTGGGCGACGGGCGCGCACGCGCGACGGCATGGTTAGCGGCAAACGGCGGTCAAAGAGATGGGCGCTTCAGTCAAAGTAAAGGGGCACGCGGCACACCCCCAAAGTGTGCGCGCGGCACTCTAGAGGCTTCGGCAAGTGGACCCGTGAACGCCTAAGTCAAAGTAACCTTGGTGCGGTGACACCTAAGAAACGGTTAAGTGGCCAAGTGTGTTTTGGAGGTTGACTTGATGAACCGGCAAGGGGTGACTTGTGCGGTAAGCAAGATGTCAAGTTGACATGGCAAGACACCTAGAAGGCTATAAGTAAACGAAGTGCAAGTCATTTCAAATCATCCAAGAAAGCAAGTTTGGAGGAGCAAGCTGCTGGAAAGTTAAAGGGACAGAACAGAACTACACAGAGGTCTGCGGCATCGTTGAGGAGAGGCAGAGAAGGCTGGGCGTCTTTGGCAAAGGGACAGTCTTTTACATTTTTGTAACTCTTGTATTTTCTGGGTGTAGCAGCCAGGTTGGGCGTGCACCAGGAGCTCTGCCTTGGGCAACTCCGTTTATGTAATACTGTTCCGTTTTTATACAAAGTTAAAGGGCTCTGCCAGGTTGGGAAACCCACCATATTTTCTGTGTACTGTGTTTTACTTTGTGCTGCGTTTTTCTACTTTTGGCTAAGTATTGAATGTGCCGGCAAGGCTAATGGCTAAGTAAACAGTATTACAGTTAAAGGTTAAAAAGACATAAAAATCGTTTCCGCAGGGTTTAGGCGTAGTCTGCAGGCTAGGCACTTGGGCGGGCAATCCCTCAAGGTGTCTTCCTGGCAGTGCCGCACACCACCTTTGGCGAGTCAAGAGCGCTTGCGAAGTGTGGCTGTGACAGGGAGATCTTTGGAGAAAATAACGACGGTTGGGTTGTTGTTACTGTCATAGTATTTAGTTAATACTTTTAATCTCAGAGGTTTTTTTTTTTCTGGTGATCTCGATTTCTTTATAATGGTTGGAAATAAGAGAATACCAAAGGCATTCTCTTGCGAGTTTGACTATTTAGTCAGTCTCTTTTTGTTGTGTTTTTTTTTCCGTTCGATAGTTGCAACAATAGTTTTAGTTATTTTTCTTTTTATTTATTTTAAGTTTTGTTGGATTTTTGTTGGTGTTATACCATAAAAATAAGGCTTAAATTGAAAAAAAATAAAATTAAGGAATAGGAACTTTCTATGGTACAAACCCATCCTTCTCTAAAAAAAAAAAGGGCCGAGGAAGGCCATCACATCTCTCTGCATGCCAACAAAAAGCTCTTAGAAATCAAGTGAATGGAAGGAAAAAAACTCTCTTTGGGACACTTAGTGCAATGCAAGCCCCAGAAGGGGTTACAAAATGAAATTCTCTCTTTAAATTGCAGGGGTCTGGCAAGTACTCGGAAAAAACATTCCCTCAAAATGATGCTTTCAGACCACAAACCGAATGTAATTCTTCTTCAAGAGACGTTAGGATCATAAATGGAAGTGACTAGGCTATTCACCACAATTTCTTATTTTTACACCTTCATACCTTAGAGTGCTAGGGGACACTCTGGGGGACTAGCTATAGGCTGGAATCAGTCTACTCTATGATGCACAAACTCTTGGGAAGCTCTCCACGGCCTAGGAGTTCAACTCACTTAGGTGGAGGCAGATCTAACGCTAAACAATTTGAATATTTATGGGCCATATAACAATAGAGTGTATTTTTGGGAAACCGTGAAAAACTCTAGCATCATTCAGAAGGAAAATTTGATTGTCGAGGGGGATCTGAATTTCACTCTGGGAGTGCATGAAATATGGGGCCGAAGAGCGAGAACAGATACTCTGGATCCCTTCTTCAGAAACCTCCTTCACAACCTAAATATGGTGGATTTAGACCCTCAGAATATTAAACCTACTTGGACAAACAGAAGGACGAGGGAAGATTGGATTGCAAAACGCCTGGACAAGTTCCTTATGGAAGAAAATATCCAAGAAATATTTTATGTTCAAACAATAGGTGGATTCATTAGCAGACTCAGATCATCTACCCATCTTCTCAGAAATTCAAAAAACCCAAGGAAACTAGCCATCCCATTCAAACTCTGCTCTATTTGGCTGAAAAATGAAGAGGTCCTCCGTATTATTCAAAACAACTAGCAACCATTTCAAGCAGCTGAAGGCTCGCGTGCTGTTGTACATTTTGCACAAAATATGTTCCTCATAAAAAACCTACTAAAAGACTGGGCTAGAAATAAAAAAAGTCATGGATGATCGGGCAATCACCCACATTGAGGAACATCTGAAGAGATTGAGAACTATGATGGAGGGGGATTCCTTATCCAGGAAGATGAGGAGAGATTATACACTTTGGAAGCTAACAAAAATAAGATTCTTAAGGAGAAAGAGGAGGTCTTGAGGATAAAAATTAGACCTATATGGATGGAGTGTGGAGACAACAATACAAAATTCTTCTAAGATTTTGAAAAATGAAGAAAGAAACAAAATACAATATGGGAGTTAAGGAAAGATAACAATGAAGTAGCCTCCTCTTTTGAAGACCTAGATGATATAGGGAAGTCTCATTTTGAGAATTTGTTCAAAGCTTATCAACAAACAAATATAGCCGAGATAATCCAAGTCTCACAATTCTTCCCTGAAAGCATCACAAAGGATGACAACTCAAAGTTGATGGAGAAAGTGTCTCAAGAAGAACTAAAAGTGACCATGCACAGCTTTCAAAAGGACAAAAGCTTGGGACCTGATGGATGGACTATGGAATTCTTCTTGGTTGCTTATGATATCATTAGGCCTGACCTCCTCCACCTGGTGGAAGAAACAATGATAAATGGCCTTCTACATCCCCCCCTCAACTCAAGATTCTTAGCCCTAATCCAAAAGAAAGATAAATCAGAAAGTCTGGAGGACTGCAGGCCCATATCCCTCTGCAACATTACATACAAGGTAGTTACAAAGATAATTGCTCAGAGACTCAAAAAGGTCCTTTCAAATATTATCTCAAAAGATAATTTTGGCTTTCTGGAATATAGACAGATACATGAGGCCATTGGGGTAGCTCAAGAAGGACTCCATAGCATAAAAGTTAAAAAGACTAAGGGAGTAATATTAAAAATTGATCTGTCAAATGCTTTTGATAAAGTTAGTTGGATTGATCTTAGACTCCTGCTAACACACCTGGGGTTCAACTATGCCTTCATAAAATACGTTTTTTCTTGTATCACAACAACTTCTTTTGTTGTCCTCATCAATGGTGTGACCTCTCCTTTCTTTTACTTAGAAAGAGGACTATGCCAAGGTTGTCCACTATCCCCCCTTCTCTTTTGGCTGGTTGCAGAAGGGTTAAGAAGAGCATTGTTGGATGCAAAAGGAAGAGGTTTGTTTGAGGGCATCGTATTTTTGTAGATGACATTCTCATATTTTGCAATGGATCCCTCTGGGAGGCAGAAAATCTTTTAGAAATCTTGGTTCTCTTCTGTAAGGGAAATAAAATGCAGATTAACTCCAGGAATTCCACACTCACCACTTTCAACCTAGAAGAAGACGTCACGAGAGTTCTGTTGGAACTCTTTCCCTTACTGCACTACACTCTAGATGAAGGACTCAAATACTTAGGCTTCAGGCTCAAACCAAACTACTACAGAAAGGAGGATTGGAATTGGCTATTGGAAAAGCTTGAACATAGAGTAAATATTTGGTGCAATAGATGGCTATCATGAGTAGAAATGCTTATTTTGGTCAAATCGGTCCTAAAATCTATTTCTTTCTACTTGATGGCATTTGCTTGGATTCCAAAATCAATACTGGAAAAATCCAAAAGAATCTACTCAAATTTCCTTTGGACTGGAAATAAGGAGCACGTAGTCCTCCCATGGGTGAAATGGAACCACATTGCCAGGACAAAAGAGCTAGGAGGGTGGGAAATTAAAAAATCCTGAATTTTTTCTAAAGCAGTGGCAACAAAGGAAGGATGGAGACTCATTTCAACACAAAGCCTTTGGATAGAAGTGATCACTCATAAATACATTGTCCCACTCTCGATGATAAGCTGGATCGGAGACACTTTTTTCTCAAATGCCCCAAATGGATGAACTATTTAGAAGGCTATTTGCAATGCCTTCCCTGTCATTCACAACGGGATGGCATGGAAAATTGAAAATGGAACAAGAGTTCGAATAGGGGCAGAACCTTGGCCAGGAAGTCACCAAAACCACCGTCTTCCAAGACAACTTGTCCTAGATTTATAACAAAAAGACCTCTTTCATCTCAACCATGTTAGGTTAAAACGAGCAACATTAACAAATTAATGAACCAGAAATAAACACATCAAGCAACATTCAAGATAGACACACAATATACCTTGTAAACCCCATGCGGGGAAAACCAACACCAATGAAGATCTTCATTATATGGCCAAACCTAGCCATCCAGGCCAAGTGAGCTAGCCACCGCTCACCTCCCAACCACTTTACAATGGAGCCTCATCAAGCCTTATAAAGCCTTAATCACATGCAATACCATGGGACAATACCATGGGCTACAAGAAACCATGTGCTAGACCTAATCACCTTTGACTCAATCTCGAGACAAAGTTAACCCTAACAATCCCCCCTTTAAACTTGACTTGGAGTAATCACCAACCCCCCCCCCCCCCCCCCCTAAATTTTTACCAAGGAATCTCACATACACCCCCCTATCACCTAGGTCTATCTCCCGACTTTACTAGTGAGTTACCAGGGGCATGCATGCCTTACCAGGTCTTACAGCCATATGCCCATTTACATGCAAAATGGTCCATTACATTTTTTTCATGTGTCTTCATGGTGACTTCGCCATCACCAGCCATTGCTTCATCCTCTCACTTTATTGCTCGTCTACTTGTCATGCTCCTTTTGTACCTGCATCCAAACTCTATCATTGAAGTCCATATAAAGAAAAATCCATCTACCAGATTACATGGGTCCACGGCCGCTGTAACCGCCAGTTCTCTAAGAATTCTCTTCACATACATGGCTCATCAATCTTGGTCCCAAAACTGAGATTAAACCATCTCACATTTCTCCCACAATCGAAGACTCAACCTCTCCTATCCACATCAAGCTAGGCTACGAGTACACCTGCCACCCTCGTATTTACCTAGTGGTTCATTCCACACTTAATGCAACATCCCTTCTCTACGCATAAGAGGGATACCTTGTGCTTTTAACATCCAGAGAAATCCAAACTTGCCTACTACTAAGTTTCACATGGACCAAAAAATTACTGCTAGGGTGTCGGGTACCACCGAACATGCACTACACAATTTGATTCAAAAAACACGATACAATAAATGTTTTTCAAATGCATGTGTTACCACTTTCTCATCATATCATTCTTGCTACCATACTCATAAATCTTTCACCTTTTATATTCATGCCCTTACCATATATTTTCATTTTAAAATCCACTTAACCACATTAAAACCTTTACAAAGAATAAGCGGCTTATAACATGGATATTTTTAAACTTCTTCCCTAAACCCTTTTCAAAAATTTTCAAAGTATTCCGTAACTTCTCAAAGGACATGTTCACATTGAACATGTATTAATGAAGGCCATTAAAGGACATGTTCACTTAATAAAAAACTTTTCACAACTTTACAAAATTTAACCTCTTCCTTTTAACATGACGTCATATCCCATAAAACCCTTTCCTTTTTCACCCTTCATTTTTATTGTGTTAAAATACCTTACCTTTTATGAAAGAGAGCTATGACTACATCCATACTCTTTCTTTTATTGTGGCATTTTCCTTGGGAAGTCTCTTTTGCAGCTCATGCAATACTCTATATTTGTCCTCAAGCATGGATCGACATACGGATTTACTTCGACTATCTCAATGCTGGCGGCTCCTCCTAGAGAGCAATATCCATTCCCACAAATTTGGTAGCTCCTTTAAGTGGTCTCCAAACCTTTGTACCAATGATTGATGGATCTCTTCTCCAATATACGGTGGATTTTTTTTTTCACATGCCACTACTCTATCATGAAGATAACAGATCGGACACCCTCTTTTCCACAACGACCTTCACAAAAATCGAACACTTTCAGGAGTTGGCTTCATTTCACGAGATCAAACATGAGGCAGACACGTGGGCCTTCTTTAAGAGGGTAGGGTTTCTTCTGATGTCGTTACGTACTTAGCTTTGTTACGCACTTAGCTTTCATCTTGAGCAGCGATTGTCCTTGTGATCCATATACTTCTTGTTCATGCGGCTGGGGATTTTGCAGCAACATATTCAACAATGGTACCAACAGATCTCATGCGGCCACAATCAGATCCACAGATCTAGAAACTTTCAGCCTTTCTCCACACTGGATTTTTCATGCAGCTACAATGCCTTCTTCATTCAGTGAGCTGTCACCACTAGCTAGGGCGCTTTAATCATGTGCATCGATCACACAAGTAGAATAGGGCCAAAGAATCCAAACACCATGGCTGTCTTCACACACGCTCACCTGAGCTCTGATACCAGTTGTTAGAAAACACGACCGCAGAGCAATAATAGATATATAGTTAAATCAATAAACAAGATGCAAAACACATTAAGCAACATTCAAGATAGACACACAATATACCCTGTAAACCCCATGCAGGGAAAACCAGAACCAATGAAGATCTTCATTATATGGCCAAAATTGGCCATCCGGGCCAAGTGAGCTAGCCACCACTCACCTCCCGACCACTTTACAATGGAGCCTCCTCAAGCCTTATAAAGGCTTAATCACATGCAATACCATGGAACAATACCATGGGCTACAACAAACCATGTGCCCAAACCATGTGCTAGACCTAACCACCTTTGACTCAATCTCGAGTCAAGGTTAACCCTAAACCAAGTGACAAATCCAGCAACAACAAACATTTGGCATTAAGGCTGCATGGGAAGTCAGGCTCTCGAAATTCTAGACTTTTGGGCCGAGGCGTGGAATAGATGCATCTCAACACTACTTTCTTCACACATTCATCTCACAAACTATCTTGATGAATTGGTTTGGGAGCATGTGAAGCATGACCAGTACACTCCAAAAACAGGTTATCAGCAAATCTACTCAAACCAATTTCAAGAGGAACCAAAGGGGTGGCAACCGGGAATTTGGCAGCTGAAATTCCCTCTGAAGGAAATAATCTAAATGTAGTTCATGCTAGAAAAAGGAATCCCAACCTGGGACAGGCTTCAAAAATGATATTTTGGAGGGTGAGGTCGTTGCCTCTTTGCAAGGATGGTGAAGAAAACACAAACCACCTCTTCCTTTCTTGCTCTTTCTCCACTCAAGTATGGCAGCACTCATAAGCCATGACAAATCTAAATTTCAACTTGGCAAGTCCCTCGGTAGAAGAGGCCTGGAGAACTTGGTCCAAAAACCCTCTTCTTGCCCAGGTAAAAGCCCTTCCACTCCTTCATTTTTTGGGAATTTGGTTAGCAAGGAACAATGCTACTTTCTTAGAAAAGGATTCCTCCCCCAAGCTGGTTGCAAAACAGGGCCTAGAAATTTTGTCATTTTTTCCTCAAACCAAAGACCAGCGAGCTCCTAGGATCATTTTTGAAGAATTAATCAACCATACTTTCCCTTGGGCCTATTTCGATGGAGCTTCACAAGAAAACAAAAGTGGGGGTGGGGAATCTCTTTTCATTAGTCACTTTCATCATTTTAAAATTCATATGGGCCTGGGAACCGGGACAAATAACTATGTAGAACTAATGGCCCTAAAGCTACTCCTTTGTTTTTCTATTGAAAGAGGTTGTAAAATAATTCATATTTTTGGAGACTCTTTGATAGTGATAAACTGGATAAACAAATTTCAAAAGTGTCAAAGCATAGCACTTGGTGCACTATATGAAGAAATTAACATACTCATTACAAATTTCGATGTCATCACGTGTCGTCATGTTTACAGGGAAAGAAACGATGAATCAGACATACTATCAGAGGAAGGGATTAATTTGGAGGCTAGCACATGGAAATTTCTGGAACAGACAGAGCAGCTCGATATATGAATTTTATCATAGACCCTTCAATGAGCCTCATCCTAGGATGGGTGGCACATAAGTCTTTCTCTACACTTTACTTTTACGATGATCTTGACTCCCAGATGGCACATGTTTTCTTGACTGAATACAAACCTCTAAGATCTACTTTCAAGTGACTCTCCTGCATCAGAAGCTTTCGGCCCCGACAACAACCATGTCTCTATTTTCTTCAGTGATAGACACTCTCAGCCGATCCAAATGCTACATGGGTTTCTGTGCACATATGACAACCTTGCTCTTTGGCAGTTTACAGTTTTGCTCGTATGGCAGTTTTGATACAAATGTCCTCCTCGGGACAAAGGCTTGATGTTTTTTTTTTTTTGTATGGCTATTATGAAATGACAAACTAAACATACGCTGTATGTAAATCTTTTCTGATCAATATAAAAAGCTTCTTTTCCACAGGAAAAAAAAGAAACTTCCTATAAACTAAAGTGAAAAAGTTTCTAGTTTTTGTTTTTTGTTTTTGCATTGCTTTTTTTCACATTTTTCTATTAATTTCATGCAAGTAAATTTAATTTTTAGAAATGTTAATTTTTGTTACACTTTTTTCAAAACTTATTGGTGCTATAAGATAAAAATGAGGCTTAAATAAATTGAGAAAAATATAAGTCACTAATAGGAACTTCTCATAAACTAAAGAGGAAAGTTTATAGTTTATGTGTTTTTTCCTTTTTGCATTGCTCCATGTGGCTCTACCATTTGGATGGGAAGTTCCCCATTATTTTTTGGCATAAGTTTGTTCCATATTACTTTTTTATATTTCTATTGTTATTGTATCCATAACTCCAAGGACTAGAAGACCCATAGAAAAACAGCTTCATTTATATCGTGTTACCTTATTTCATTTAGATTACTACTAATCTCTATAAATATATTAAATTTTAAAATTTTATTAAAAAATAATTCATTTAAATAATTTTTTATTTATCTTTCGTAAAATGTTCATTTTAATTATTTTTCAAAAGCAAAGAGTTTACTGAAGCACTTGTTTACTGCTAATAACCGTTCTTACTTTCACATGTTAAATGGACGATCTATGTAAGGGTGAGTCCTATTCTCGTATTACTAAGTTTTAACCTCCAATAAACAACGAAGCTCTTTCGTAGAAATTTAAAATATTTTATAGTTGCTTTTAATAGATTTCTTGGGAAGGGAACCACCTTATCTCTTGAGATGTTATTTAGGAACTAAATACTTTACGAGTTGTCTAAATATGGGATTATTTTGACTTCTTTTTTCTGCTGTTTTTTACCAGTTTTTCGCGACGAATCTTCACGGAATTTTTAAACTTGTTAAATTTTACAGCAAAGGTAAAGAGGTATTTAATGTAAATGTAGATTAAAATAAAATAAATAAGAGTTAACAACTAAATATAATGTATTAAAAAAACTATTTTAATGATTTAGAAAGGGATTATTTTAGTTGAGGGTGATCTTTAGTGCTAATTTCATAGTATATTACTTATCTCTCCAGCGGTCTTTTAAAGTAAATACAATGCATTGTTTTTCATGTGTTTTATTTCTAGGTCAATGTTTTGTGATTCTCATATGTTTAAAACAATACTTGCTTTCTTACTTGTACATAATGAATGAACTATGGATCCTCTTAGTTAATATAGAAGTTAGTGCTTTACCTACTCAAAGCGTAGGATTGTTATGTTATAAAAAAACTAAAGTAATAATGTTATCATGAATGAAGAAAATTATGTATAAGTGCATCTTAGTAAAACCATAGGAGAATCTCTTACAATAAGCATACATTTTTTTTACTACCTAGGAATTTTTGAATAGATGGGGACTTAGACTACCTTGTGTGGTTGTTGAGATGGAAATGTTTAAAAAACAAAAATATTATCCCATTCCACAAAAGTTGAAGGAAGATATTCGCTCCATTAAAAAAACTAAAGTAATAATGTTATCATGAATGAATGAAGAGAATTATGTATAAGTGCATGTTAATAAGACCATAGGAGAATCTCTTACAATAATCATACATTTTCTTTACTATGTAGGAATTTAAGAATCCATGGGACTAACTTATGTGTTTGTTGAGATGGAAATGTTAAAAAAAAAATTATCCCATTCCACAAAAGTGTAAAGAAGATC
Source organism: Pseudotsuga menziesii (assembly GCA_001517045.1). NCBI lineage: Eukaryota > Viridiplantae > Streptophyta > Pinopsida > Pinales > Pinaceae > Pseudotsuga > Pseudotsuga menziesii. The sequence continues at coordinate 759,270 of LPNX010884666.1, read as the reverse complement.
TAACTAAGTTAATCTCATTGAAGAACCATTTTCAAAAGTATAACAATTCCAAATTCTAAAAACATATTATGATTTTAAATTAATAAATTAGGTTAGATAGCATTTTCAAACCCAAATCCATATACATTTACTAGAAAATCCCAAATAAATTCATGAGACATCTATTTAATATTTAGGTTATTTATTTGGATAATTATTTCCAAATATTTGATCATGGTATATATGAAATCCATTTATTGATAGCTAAAATAATTTATTAATAGCTAAATATATGAAATGCAAACTCTTACTTAATATACAACTACATTTAATTAAACTTTTATTAAGTATTAAATAACTATATTATATATTTCATTATAAATAAACTTGTAGACACTCCCAAAAAAAACTTTTTTTTTTCATCTATATAACTCATATGCATTATGATTTATAATATTCATTTTTTTTTATCAAATTACATTTTATAATCTATTTTAAAATTAAAATTATAAAAAACAAATAATTTTTTTAATTAATATTAAAATTTAATAAAAAAAATAACAATTAAATTTTAATTTTTACAATTTGAATCCACCATAGATTGATTGGTTTAAGATCAAGGAACGGTTTTTTGGTTTGTTGATATCCATCTAAATTATATATGTAAGTGTTTTCTACATGATTAATAAAGCACTATCACCTTTGATTTAAACTTGTATGTATTGAAAAATAAAATAAAACTTGTATTTGTTTATCTTTTTAACTCATATGCATTATCATTTACAATCTCTTTTCTTTTTATTTATCAAATTATAATTTATAATAAATTTTTAATTAAAATTATAAAAAATAAATATTATTTTCAATTAATATTAAAAATTAAAATGAAAATAACAATTATCTTTTTTTTAACAATTACACTAAAAAAACGTGTCATTAATATTTATTACATTATTACTATCTAAGTGATACTAAAAATTTATGTTTCTAATTCCACTTCTATTTCTAGTGTTTCTCTCATGTATGCTTTTTTTTTTAATATTTGATTTTATCATATCTAATAACATATTTTATTATTATTTTTTTCAGTATCTACTAAAAAATTAAAGAAATAAACAAATTTAAAAATCTTTTGAAATTATATTTTACAATTAAAACACTTAAATGCTAGTTTATATTACATTATCTTATATATAAAAGACAAGTATTAAGTAACTATGTTTCTTATTCACATGGTTTATGAAAAAAAATATATTCTATAACATACTCAAAATATTTTTTTTAAAGATAATAAAATCACATAATTGCAACCATATTAACTAAGTATAAACAATTTTAGTTCGAATAAAGTTTTTTACCTTCACTAAAAGATCTAAACTATTATCTTCGCCATCAATACAATAGTTAATTCGTATTAACTGGTTCAGTGTGGTCTCGGTTAGTTTTGGATATTCGCGAGCATTGTATCAATTCGATTGTGTAGTGCTTAAAGCTTCTAACCCACTCGATAATATCTTAATTGATGTGTTGATTGGGAAGTTTCTTTTCCACAGACCTAGGGTTTCGTTGGCACTCACATCAAAATGAATCTGGTTTCTTCAGTGCTCAACCGGATTTTCCGGTGAGCAATCATCTTTTCACTAGTTTTTACTTTAGTCACTGCATAATTTGTTTATTTGTGTTTTTAACTCGGTTAACTTGTTTGTAATAGCCAATTGTTGCACCAAGAGGCTTCAGGTTTTTCCTGAATTGAAGAGCATAGAGAATACTTGTAAGTCCCTTTTTAACTTCTCTCTTGTTTCAATTTATTTACGACCTGTATCTTAATGATTGTTGCGGCCTCTATGCTAGTTGAATTTTATGGCCTTTATTGTAGGTGAATATTCGATCTATATGTTAATTGGATGCTACAACTTGTAGAATATATGGATATCACGACCATTGTTTTGGTTATACATTATGACCTCTACATTGGGTGAGAGCTACGACCGATAGGATAGATGAATATTAAGGCAGTTGGTTATATATATATATATATATGTTATGATTTGTGTATTGGATGAATGTTGCGGCCTATAAGATAGATGAATACTGTAAATCTTGGTTTATTTATTTCTTAAATTAACCCTAATTCATTGCATCTCTTGAAAGCTTTACCTTAATTCTTTTATAATACTAGCAATTATCTTCTAGGGTTTGTTTTGTTTTTGGGTTTAGGTTATGGTTTTGTGCCTTGAACTGCATTAGTGGTTTCAACATATATATTGGTTTATTATCTAAGATTCTAGAAATAAAAAGCATTCATAAAGCTATCTAATATGTTCAAAAAAATTTAATACAACATAATAGATATTTCATCATAATAAAATGTACGAGTTTTGAACTCGCTAATTTTAATCCTTATCCATCACAAAAAATTACAATGTAAACAGAAGCATAGTTCCATAACAATAATCAAGAAGGATTTAGTTTTCTAGCAAACATATATGATGTCTATCGCAAACTTGATATGATGTCTATCGGAAACTTGAAAGTCGATGAGCACGCACCACCTAGCCTTAGAAACCTCAAGACTTTAAGAGTTCCACTTCCTTGCCCATAATCCTGATTTTAAGATTCATTTCCTTCAGTTGCAAGTTGCCACCAGTCTAAGATATAGAGTTTAATTATTCCAGAACCTATCTCTTCGATATCTCACTAACTATTCTATTGCAGAGTTTGTCATCTCGCATATGTTGAGTGGAATCTCTCATATGTTGAGTGGAAGCTCTCTGATATTCCTTGTCTTTCTTAGATCTTACACCACACTTGGTGATCTATGAAAGCTCTCTTTCCCTCTCTTGATTCTTTCTTAATCCTTTCTTTCTTTTACGTGCCTAAGACATTTTATAGCTAATAACTAACTCTCTTCAAAACTAGCCACTTGTCTTCGTAAATATGGATGAGTATTTAGTTACTTCCTTAAACTCAGGGTTTTTTCAATTAAGTGCACGGCTTCCTAACTTTTAGTATTCATAATCATATTTATATTAAGTGTAAATTTCTACCAAAATTATTAATCATCCATCACACAAACACAATTTAAATGAAGTTACTTAAAATTGTTACGAGGGGGTATTACAGTAGTGGAGATAGAAGTGGTGCTAACTAACCTCAATATTGGAAATGTTGGCTACCATGTGTGGTTCATAAAAGCACTTTATGTACATGTAATTGTCATTATTTTCATACTTATATTTTTTTTCAAGAAAATACTTTCTTCTACATTTTGAAATAAAATGAATATTTGAAAGCAGAAATTTCATTCAAGTCACATCCACTTTGAGTAACATCAATGTTCACCCATAGGTCCCAAGCAAAAATACACTATAGTGACATTAACACTAGACAACTTAGAACTTTGTGGCTTACATGGAATCCATTTGGATTCATCACACCTCATGATCAATATTGTTAGATAGATAACATGCCAGAGTATACCTGATAAAAATTTGGAGGAAGAATAAGATCTAGAACATGGAGAATTAAGTTACACAAAAAGGGATAAAAAAATGCTCACTCACTAGCATCCCTCCCCTGGCTAAGTAAGTCAGATTTTCAGCCAAGCCTTAAAAAAAATTTGTTTAGGAAGGTACTTCTAAACCTTTCATCGTTTCCTCTTCGAAAAATTTATGTACTTGCAGTGTTTCAGGGTTTCATTCCCATTGTGTTGTAGAGATGGAAACTTGATTATTCATTACACAATTGAGGTGTTCTTACGATAACTCATGTATTCATACTTATAGTATTCCTTACTTTCCTTCTCTTTTATTCGAGAAGAACTCATTTACTTTAACGATAATTGGTTTTATTTGAGAAGAACTCATTTACTTTAACGATAATTGGTTTTCCTCAGGATTGGCTTTATAAGCCCGCAAAATTCTGAGAGGAAGACACTAAAGGATTTACAAGAAAACTTCACAACTGATCTAAACATAGAATATGAATTTTTATTTTCTCACATTACATATGAATCTGTAACTATTTTCCACTATGTTTTCTTGATGTAAAGCTTTTTGGACTTGCACATTATCTTACTTTTTCTCTAACTTGATTTTACCCTATTTTTGGAGAAAATACAAGGGTATTATTCAACACAAAGGGTTCAATGTACATCAAAACTTTCAACCACTTGGTTTGGGTAAGTGGAAAGTAAATTCGGACTCTTGCTAATTAGGTTTTGAATTTTTTCTTTAAACATTTCGATTTTATTCTCAAGAGTTTTCTAATAATTTGGATACCTCCTCAAGAAGTTATTAATTCATCCTATTGATAAAAATAGGGTTAGAAGGAAACGATTCCATGTTTGGTCATAAACCCATTTTGAAGCAACGAACGAGTTACATATACAATTTTTGTAATTGTTCAGGATGTAAAATCACCTCTTGGTGAGAAATTACACAGTCTCTTTCTTTTGAATTAACATTTATTCTTAAACATGTTATTGATTCTTTTCAGTGTTGTATCAAGGTTTGTACATGGGAAAATTGGAGCAATTCTTTGTTATTTCGAATGTACTTCCAAGTATGAGGTAATTCCTAGCTATAATAATTCATAGAGAGATACCTCTTGGCCTTCCACTTGGTTGGGCTTCTCATCTTATTTTAAATGTAGATATTTCTTTATTTACAAGAGGATACAGTGTAGAACCAGTTGCATTCGTTATTTATTTGTAAAAACAAGCTTGTCATGGATTAATAAGGTGAACGCATCTTGCGTCATCGAACTAGAGTTTTCTCTGTTTGATATCAATATTAAAAAGAGTTTATTTAGTTTGATTAGAATGCAAAACTCAACCGCATAACTCATATACCATGCAATTAAATCCTTTTACCATCCGCAGGGTTAAACATGCACTTCTTCATATCTTTTGATTAGTAATTTATTTCTATAACCATTAGTTCGGACCCTTGGCCTAATAAATTTTTAGGGTTTAACTGTTGGTAAGTAGACTTTTATTTAATATAACTTATTTTATGTTTTCCTATGGATTCTATCAAAATTATTATCACATGGAACCATTAAATATTCATTAACATTTCATGGCTTGTATACATGTATGTCGGTAGGTAAATTGTTACAAACTATCTAATTCTGAATACCAAACATTCATTAATGCACCCAATATTATCACTTGAGTTAAAATAAGGTTCTAAAAATTATAAGATGGATTATAAGATTATAATCTTCATATTAAATAATAATTACAAAAATTAAACAAAAAACTTATTGTCTTTGTATGCCACAATTACTCTTTTAAACAATAATAAGAATAGAGTGAAAGGTTTAAGGAATATGTAACTTAACATTCCTATAATTCAAAAATACTTTATTAAACAATAACACAGTGAAACATAAAGGTAAGAGAAATATGTAACTTAACGTTCTTATAATTCAAAAATACTTTATTAAACAACAAAATCAAACTAAAAGGTAATATGAATCCATAACTATGATTTTCTAGAAAGAGAAGGAACCAGAATCACCAACCTTCCTAAACGTTAATAAGAATCCATAATCTTGATTTTATGTAAATTTTTTTGGGAATACAAGGAACTAGAATCACCAAACTTTCATCCTTAGGCACATTTCTCAATAATGGACACCCTCAAGCAAATCTTATCCGAAAGCAATATTAAGAAATTCTCTTTTGAATGCACCAACACTCTAAACTATTCTTACTGTACCATTTTGCACACATTTTAATCACTTCACACTTACTCAAATTGTTCTCAGTTGATCTTTCCGATCCCCCAAAGGGTGTCCCCTTATTTCTTAAAACTCTCGTATCACTTTCTCCCTCAAAGGAGAAGTAGTTGGGGTTTTGGGGGGTTTTCCTTTAAATTAATTCAATATTCAGTTTATTGAACTTAACATGTGGTAGAATGAGATTAATATTTTCTCCTTTTTCTCAAAGACATTAATAAAACTATAATATGCAATATCACCAATTCAAAATCAGATATATTAAGACAATATTTACCACAGAGAGATAACTAGACCAAAAATTTGACACCAAACCTCCTAATTTTGAGTTTTCCCAAACACCTCCAAATCTGCTTGAATTTGCCTGAAACTAACTAAGAATGATATTAACACTCCCAAATCCTTCCAAATGGGCCACTAATAGATTCCAAGGGAAATTGAGGAATTTTTTTTAGTCATATACTTATGAATGAACAACCCAAAATATTGAAAATTAGCACATAGTCACTTATGCTTGAAAATGGAACACAATAGAAGGGGAAAACAACATGAAACTTTATTATAAAATGGATAATATCGGAAATTACATATATGGATTCCAATAATCTTCAAAACCTCATAGGAATATGTTGCAAATAATGTAGAGACAACTTCCAAAATTTAGTAGAGAAGAGAAAGAAGAAATATTGCTCCAAATGACAATGTTGCTTCCACGAGTGCGCCTTCCATGGAAAAATCTCGACCCCCAACTCTCATATTTTCTCCCTATAGAGAATCATCCATTAGATACATAATATATACGTCCCATGTCCCATACATCAATCCCTAAGATATATTCATAACCTCTAGTGCACCATCTACTATATTCTATGAAGCATATGGTTATCATCCTGCATGAAATGAAATGAGAAGAGAATGCTGCAAAAGAGAGAGAAAAATTTAGAATAAATTGTTCAATTAATCATGACAAAATTACACACACATAGAGAAAAAATTGGAATAATATGATTATATTCACGAATCAATAAATAATATGGAATACAATAGTTGTACATATCAGAGAATTCAAATGCCTAAGATAGGATTTGAATATACCAACTCGGACTAACTCCGGAGCTAACTCAGTGTGGGAAAACTACCACGAGAGCTCACTAATGCAACTCCAGATAACTACCTTAGTCTACAATAAGTTAACTGAAGAGAGTAGGTGAGAAAAGGCACCTATGCTCCCTTTAATCATGCAAACTGGTGGTAGGCTAACTGATTATGATCTAAATGATAGTAACTGGAGCATAATTGAACATAATTGCTTACCTACCAAGGTCAACTAAAGGACACTGTTGGTGGGACTTAGAGTGGGTTCCTAAACTATAGGGAGTCTTCACTGGGGCTCCTAAACTCATGCAATCAGGTGCAGTAAGTAGTAGATGTCCCCTAGGTGTGTCCCCNGGGCCCTGGAAACTAAGACCAAATATCACCCATACAATCTAAATGCAAAATAATAACTGCTAAAATTTGAGGAAATGGGGAAAACCTCATCGTAAACCCCCCCCCTCAAAATAAATCAGAAAAATCTGGATCAAGCTTTCATATCAAGAGAAATTTTCTTCTTGAATAAAAACTTCTGAAAATATTTTTGCAACCTTGCATCTCTGTGGTGCAATGAAGCAGTATGATGGTTCTTGTGTGCACTAATATCCCAGGACTATGCATGTGAACCTATCCATCTTATTCCAATCCAATGATAGAGAACCGAAGGAATTTTTCCTTTCTCTCTTCTTTCTAGTGGAAGAGTTACATGATCCAATTGGTTATTCTATTAGCAGGGTTGTTGATAAGTCCTTACCATTAATCTCACTAGGAACTTGTTGTAGCTCTTTAAAGGATGTGAACTTGCTTGACATAGCACAAGGTTCTCTTCTAAAACTGGGATCTTGTTCTACTCATGTTAGATGGATCTCCAGTCATATTCACAGCTACCTCAATAACCTTTTGTGCCCATTTAGTCCTAGGATTTGGATTAGGGGCTTGATTTGGATATCGATCACTGTGAACTTCATCTTCAATTTTATAAATTGATTGAACTAGGTCTACTCCTTTTGTTGATGCTCAGAAATTCCCAAGCATCGATAGTAGGGATTCTCCCTGGTTAGCGATCCCAATTATATCATCCACTATTTGGTGTGGGGAATTCTTCTGGTTGATGGTATGACTACCATGGGTTTCTTTGTGTAAGTTATTTACTAGTTATGACCTAGTTCATTGTTTATGCAATTTTCTTTAATTAAGGGGTGAAATGCAGGTGCCTAATTAAATGCATATAATTGACAGAAAAATACCACACTAGCAATGTGCATGTTCTTACCTCTCATCTTATCTCTCCTTCCTTATCAACTATCTATTTAATCTTAGACTAAGATGACTATCCTATCTTATCCTATCGTATCCTATCCCCACAGGGAGAAAATCAAATTAAGAGTAACATACTAGAAATGTTCATACAAGTTCAATGGATAGTTGTTTCAACATAATATTCACATTTATAGTAGAAAGAATAGCAAAGATAGATCTAATATGATAAACCAATTATTACTCATTTCACACATAAACATTTGCATAGAAAGTAAAATTATTCATCATTAATTGAAATAATTCAAAGAAACTTAGAATGATCATACAGTATAGGTTGTGAATGCAAGAATAAGTAGTTCCACATTAAACATTTCACACATTCCGAGAAAAATATATGTGCACACTTTTCCAAGCAAATAGATCCATCTTATTAGCAAACAATTAGTTTTCTTACAAAAGTGGTCTAGCCTCTATTATGCTAGCAGAAGTCCTTCTCTTTTACTTTCTTCCTCTATTTATATTACAATAAGAGTTTGTCTTCTAGTGACTCTTCATTCACCCTAACCCTAGGAATTCCCAAAAAATTTCATTTAGTGCTTACATATGAAAATGCAAAAATATTTTGTTATAAAACAAGAAATTAGGTCGGCCCTTTCACACTAGAAATATATGTTTCCCACGTGTTATCCTCTTCATCTATGGCCTTATATTTTATAGGCTCCAACACTTGCAAGGTTACTTCGTGGACTGACAATTATGTCTCTATATGTGGTACCCCTTCTGTTGTTTCCCTACAAATGTCTTGCAAGAGATATGCATTGATCGAAGCCTGTCATACAAATGGATGGATGTCTTATTCTATGAAAGAATCCACTTTTCTGATATACTTTAGGTTTTCTTGCAACCTATCCTACATCTTTTTCAGGCGTTGGTCCTTGACTTGAAGATAAGTTATCTTCTGAACCAAAGAGATGTGACACTTCTCATGGACATCATGCCATTTTCTTGTAAAATTCATGGAAGTTTTCTATGGTTTTAGGAATCTCACTATTTATTATCCTGGATGCTTTCCTATAGAGATACAAAAGTTCCATCTCTGACTTCAGGTCCTCTGTTGTCTTCTGGGATAGATGATAGGGGAACCTTGAATTAGTTTCCCTTCATGTCATCTGGCCCTTAACCTTCTCTTCTATATCCAACAGCCCTTTCCTGAATGTCAGTGACTCCATAGCTATCACCTCCATTCTTGCCATTATTAGCCTAAATTTGTATATTTTTCTTATGAGGATTACTTAAGAATGATGTATATGTTCCTAAATATTGTAGGCTTGATCACAAAATGGGGTAATGTCTTTCTTTTTCTTTTTTTCCAGATCTATTTGCTCTACCAAATATTCCATTTGTTTAACCAACTCTTCTAGCCGAGTGTTTAATTATTTGACCTATTGGTTTGCAGCCAACTCTCTTAACTCTAACCGAGAGATTCAAGTTTCAATGTCACTATTTTCCCTTTCCATAATCACTAATTGCACAGTTAGTGCATCCTTTTTTGTTTCCATAATATGGTATTCATTCAGTAATCTCTCCTTTTTAGAGAGAATGGCATCATGTTTCCTCTTTAATTCTATCCCTTCTCCTCACATCTTTACCAAATTATCTTTTAATTTGAGAATCTTCTCTTTATTTAACTCTATGTCATTTATTAATCTATTAACATTATCATCATTGTCTTGGGCAGCTGCGATGTTTACCGAAGTTGTGGATTTTGGGTCCTTATGGGTACATTCCATAACAGTGTTCTTTGTGACGGTAACCACATCGTCTTGAGTACCCATTTTTAATATTTTCTTGGACATCCTCATGATGGTATTTCTTGTTTTATTAAAAATAATGGTGTTTAAGTGAGCCGCAATATGCTTCTTTGATGAGGTGAACGGGGTGATCCTGAGTTACTCAAAAGGAATGTGGTCATTGATAAGTGTTTCACTTGTTGTGCCAGGAGGATACATGTCCATGTCTTATGGGATAATAGGCTCATTCTAGGATACCTCAGATTCTCTTATCTTATCTTCTTCCCCTTTCCTTTTAAGATCTTGCTCCTGTTCCATTTAGTCCTCTTCTGCGTGCTTTTTTTTAACTTCTTCTTTCAGCCTTTTCCTAATTCTTCCTTTTGCAACTTTGTAGCTTCTTCTTTTTGTTTATGAAGCTTTGCCTCCATTGCAGTGCTTCTAGATTTCCTACCACTGGCATTGTTTTTCCGAGAAAAGTGTTTCTTTAATTCAGCCATGTTATTTTCTCTTCTTAACACTTCTTCATCCTTGTCGAAGAAGTATGTGTATTCAAAATATATTTTAACCGCCACGCAATGTTCAATGACCTTCCCTCTGCAGTCATTTCTTGCAAAAATATTCTCTCCAAAATGGAACTTTTCTAGATCCTTCACAAAATATTTTTCCCCTTTTAATTTTAAAAAATAATAGGATCCAATATAGAAAGGCAATGGAGGAAAAGTGGATTTTTTTATCTCATGCAAGTAGCTTCCAATCCCATTTACGAATACTTTCCTTACAGCTTCTTTGTGAACAACAAACTCTGTTGCATATCTGTGCAAAAGGGATGGAGCTCGGAACATCCATACATTTTTACAATAGAGGACATTTCAACTCAAATAGGCCTCCTAAGAAAAATAATAAAATAATAGTTAAAATAATAAAATAATATTTATTAATTTTGGAGGAAGAAAATAAATAGTGACTATTTTTTTGTTTGTATTTTTGACATATCTCCCTATGATTTTACTCAAATTTCGATCAAAAGAGGTCATTGGATGCGAAATTAAACTATGTATCCAACCAGTACCCACTCGGCATACTTTTGACAGACCCCGCTACCCCAAAAACAAGAAATACCTGAAAAAACATGATGATGATGTCATCATCACGTTTTTCAGGTATTTCTTGTTTTGGGGGTAGCAGGGTCTGTCAAAAGTATGCCAAGTGAGTACTCGTTGGATGTGGAATTTAATTTCACATCCAGGGATCTATCCCAATCAAAATTTGAGTAAAAACATAGGGAGATATGTCGAAAATACGAACAAAAAAAGTTGTTTTTTTAAGATACCTATCCCCAAATTTATATTAAAAAATGTTGAATACCTATACAGTATTTCAAATTTAAAGCAATTTCATTAACTAAGAAATGATGACATGCAACTTGAATTATGGTTAAAAGGCCCAATCTAAGTTGAAATTTCCTTTGATGTGTATGTTCCCTCTTGTAAGAAGTAGTAGTCCCCATACTCACTTATGACTTCCATTGCATTTTCAGATAAGTAGTTTGGTTCCTTGAGGAAAATCATCCAGTAGAGGGGCATGAGGATCTCTTCATATATGAGTTTATAATAGCTTGCATATCAATGGGCCCATAGGATTTTATAAGCCATGCAGATTTGAGTTTTAGCTCTAGTCCAGATACACCCTAAGTTAGGAAAAGAGTGCCTAGCCAATATGCATTCGATGAGGTATGAAGACATATAGAATTATGCCTTCCTTTGGGTTAAACCTCCATGTGCAAGTGTGACACATGATGACATGCTATCGGAGATGATGTCTACTCAATTAAAGACCATTCCCTAAAAGGCTATGTAGTAAATCAAAGGCACCTAATTGAGCTTGTTAATAGTTCCATCGTCTCTGCCAAAACTCTTGCTCGGAAGTAACGCTATAATTCTAAAAGGGATCATTAAGATTTGAGATTCATATTCCCTTTTCTCCTTTTGTCTTGGCTTCTTTATCGGTACCATCATTTTCTTAGCTTACTCCAAGGGGTCTATGTTTATACCTTTGATCCAATCTTTAGTCATCATGACCTGGGCTGGAGGTAACTTATATGCTTCTTCTATATGAGCTAGATGGAATGAGGAAAACGCCTCCCCCTTGATGTCAGAAATGATTCTCGAGGTGGGATCATCTTGTGGTAGAATCCACCCAATAACCTCCGAACAAGGAAAGAGTTATGGGAATGTGGATGCTTTGGTAATGCCCAGCCTTCTGATATTCTGATACCAAACCATCTCCTCAAGACCTGCATCAGGGATCACCTGGTCTCGGATCATTTGATATAATTCCCCCCAATTGAATTAAGGGGAAACTCCTACTATTTATTTTGTGTCTTCAAATATGGTTTCTATCATGGTGCCTAAAATAATCTCCATGTCGAGATCTGCTATGTTTTCCTTATACTTCTTCTTGGTACCTTTCTTAGTCATTTTGGAAATCCTGTCGAACAACAAAAAATGGCATAATTAATTTAAAATATTTTTTTGAAGAAATTTTTCTTAGCATTAGGTTTTGTTGAGATAGCAACATACATGTTTTCAATTCCTTGTTTCAAAATGAGCAGGGGTGTGGGACATAGTATGAAAATTAGAAAGGTAACACTTCAAAATATTCCTCCTGACATTTAGTACAACAATTATCTGTGGAAAATGTGGTTTGTGATAAATATTATGTTTATAATTCAATAACTGGAGGGTTTATATATTAGTCTTATGAACCCATGGAATAAGGAACAACAACCCTTTATAGGTGCTTGATTCTTATATATCCAAAATTTCTCACTCACTAATATCTTCAACAACCTTATTAGAATGAAGAAAGGCGGATAGTGGACTATCAAATCATGCAATAAAATCAATTTTTATTAAGGGTTTAAAGCAAAAGCTCCAAAGTTTCTCTGAAAATTGAGACTTGTTCCAAACCTATGTCTTTACTAAATATTCGAGATGCCAATTTATAATGCAATTTGAACAAATAACCACTAATTATAGAAAATAAAATACACAACGCGGGAATACAATTCTACTTTCTCTTTACTAAAAAAAACTCATTAAAAATTAGTCTCAGTCTTCCGTTTTCAACCCTCCCCACCAATCAACAAATCACACTACTCCTCACCCCAACCCTTCCATATATGATACTAATTAAAAAGACACATATCATCGAGGACTATCTCCCTCCTTGGAGTGGTAAGTGTAACTAACATGTGTTGAAACTCATCATAAACTCTCTTCTCAAGTCAAACCTCCTTGTTACTGCCAAACATAGAGCGTTTTATGATCGATTTGGTACAGCAAAGTGAAAAAATGATGTCCTACCCACCCCCATCCCCAGTATATGGTGTAGGCTTGTAATCGCCTTCTCTGAAGAAAGAGGCTTTACACATTAATTGTCGAATATACTTAAAATCATGATTAAGACAATTCGTCAATGGAAAGGTGTGAATTTTACTTCGTAGTCAACATAGTGCTAGGCTATCAACCTCACACCATGGATTTAGAAATGATTGTTTTGAGTTTGTAATATACACTGAAATATGGAGTCAATTTCCCCCACCATTCCATCTGCAGCGAGATTATATACGTGAAAACCAAACCTCTTCATGAGAGTGTGAGTGAGGTACAAATTTAGGGAAAGGAAGCAAGTTTTAGTACTTAGGAAACAAAAGAATGCCCCAAGAAAAGGAGCAAAGTTCTTCACATCCATTAATTTAAAATTAACTATGATAGTCGAGATGGACTGGGTTAAGTCCGGAAGGAAGGGTTATGACAGCAAAACAAAAAATACAACCGTACTTTTAAAACGACAAGAATAAGGTAATCTACCTATCGGTTGCTGAGAAGTTGTCGGCTGCTGAGAAGCTGAGAACACAAGTCCGTGACTTGTCCTCTAACAATTTGTGCATGTGGAAACAATGTTTTCAATAATAGAACCCCAAAAACCTCTGTCGTACTTATAAAATGAAACAATACCTATTCATAAAGGATGTTGGTGGGGTCATCAATGTAGGCGTTGGAACCATAAAAATCATTTTGGAATGAAATTTTTTTGTCTCAGTCACTTCCAATGAAATCACAACGCCGACCATGTCAGCACCCTTTCCTGAGCTTCTCCGATATTGTTTCAGCCTCCTTTCTTGAGTTTCTTATCTTTTTGTCATGCGACTGTTTCGACCGAACTCATTGAGTTTCCCTTATAAATGTCACCATCACCAGATGAATTGTGTCAATTCCATGTTTATGCGAAAACTAGTCCTTCAACGTCGACCATTTCGATGGCATTTACCCAAATGCTCCAAAAGTTTGACACTTCTTTTCCAATCGAATCAACTTGTCGAGTTATTTCAGTCATGTCAGATCAACTCATCAAGTTCCTATGAAATAGAGAGGGGAATAAAACTAAAATTGATCCTGCTGACAGTGTCAAACCAAATCTCCAAGTTCCACCGATACATCTGCTCAACTAGCCAAGTTCCTCTGATACATCGGAGCAAAACTCTGAGTTTTATGTAGCCAAAAAAGACTTTATTTGCTCAATCCTTTAGGAAAAATAAGTGTTCAAGGGTGAACTTCTTTCACTAAGAAAAAAAATATAAGTACTTTTAAACAAGGTAAAAGGAGGGGCCCTAAACTAACAAAACTTTTTGGGAAGCAATTGCAACAGCAACAATTGGTGACTAGTTGGTGAACAAAGATATTTGGAAAATCCACTATTGAAAATCAGAAATGCTACATGGTACTAGATTCTAGATATGAAACAAACTTGTCAAACTTATTCCCTGAGATTATTTGAAATGCCATACTTACCGAGGTATATAAATTTCGTCCATCACATTGGTCATCATTTTTAGAGAGTAGGGTAACTAAGACAAGAATTCTTGATAAAACTCCCCGAGACAAAGTATGAAATTGATTTTACTTCCATCTTTTAGTTGCAAATTTATATGACTCCACAGGATCATAACATATTCATACAGATGTAATCATTTTTCCTCGTTCCCATTCTATAACCATTCTTTTGATGCTTCTTTTATGGATGAAATATGTCTTTTGAGTCTTCCTTGATGGATTTCTTCATTTTCAGAATCTAGTGTGGTTTCTTCCATCCATAATGTCATTTTGTGTGAGTGAAATTTTTTTTTCTCATAATACTCATGGATGGAGAAGAGCCCTTCTGATATTGGTTTTCTAGACAACCCCTTTTTTTTATGACTTATTTTCTCAACATCATTTCTTTGATGGAGACTAAATATTTCGGAATTTTGACTCTTCAATATAAGATCTTTGGATTTTGATTTGTAACATGCGATCATTTTGAATTCCATACATCCGTCAAACATGTTTCCTCTCCATGGGTCTATCATGGTAGGCTTCTTGTGACAGATATTAATGTGAGAGTGGATGGAGCCCCAAGATAGTAATCCATACCTCATGATTCTTAGTTATTTTACTAATGACTCAAAGGTGGAATCGAAGTTGGATTCCCTTTATATAATTAGGCAACAATTAAAGAATCTCATACTAATAAAATTGTACCATGCACGCCTTCCCATGAGCAACTCCTAACTTTCAAAGATCTCTAAGATTATTCAGATTCCTATACTCCCAAGCATAAAATATTGAGCTAGTTTCATTATAAGTAGACAAAAGCTATGATCCTAGGAAAACCAAAAAGGAAAACAAACTAGAAAAAATAAAGAAAAATAAATCTCTTATTTATGTACAAATTTATCCTAGAACCTAGGTAAAATATTGTTTGAGAACAAGGCCGTTTAAAGGAAGAATTTATTCTTGTCCTTGTAAATCTTGAAGTTTGTAATTTGAAGGGTCGAGCTTCTTAGCAATATTATAGGGTCCAATCCATAAATGTTGAAATTTCATGGGTTTCCCCTATTCATCATGCGACTGATCCCATTTTAGAACTGAGTCTCCTATATCAAATTTCCTCTTACAAGACTTTCGCTTGTCGAACCATCTCTTGGAAATATCCTAATGTTCATTGAATCTATCCTTGGCCTTTTGTCTTGATTCTTCAATATTCAAAAGCGTATCAATTTGCGATTGTAAAATTTCACTACGATACCCTCTTGAGGCTTGGGTTAACTACAAGGATGGGAGAATAATGTTTGGGGGTAATATGGCTTCCCTCCCATAGAATAGAGTATAAAGAGAAACTCATAAAAAATTCTTTGGGGTAACCCTATCTTTCCATAATGCATTAGGAAGATCTATGTTCCAATTTCTTTGACTTAACAGTTTTCTTTAAAATTCGGATGATATTTTTATTTGTTGGCTCTGCTAACCGATTTCCCCATGGATAATAATTTATTGAATAATTCAATTTGATTCCTTTTTCATAAGAAAATTAAGTTAACTTGACAGATGAGAAATAAGATGCATTGTCAAAAATAAGAGAAATTGGATCCCTAAACCTGGTTATGATGTTCTCATGTAGGAAATTGATGATGGCATCTTGTTGAGGCCTGGAAAATCCCAGGAAACAACAGTAGGGATTCTCCCCAGTAAGCGTTCCCAATTAGCTCGCTATTTTTTGGTATGGGAAATCCGTCTGGTTTTTGGTCCGGCTACTGTATGTCAATTAACTGTTAAATCTTGCTTTACCGGTTGCGAGCCAGTACACCGCTTAAGTGTATTTTTTAGTTTTTTTATTTTTATGTATGATATAAAGTGCCTAATTAAGTGCAATCTATATAGATAACGAAGAGTTTCACAATGTGATGCGCAGGTTCTTACCTCTTGTCTTACCTCTTTCGCTCCTAAATCATAAACAAAGAACAAACTATACTAATGCTAACTAATTCTATCTAACCTATCCCTAGGGAGCAATATTGTAGTTAATGATGAGCAATGTACTGTAAAACATGCATCTAGAATATTGCAGATAGTTGTTCATATTTTAGAATACATGAATATAAATATAAATATAAACAAAGATATATCTCAATGTCAATTAAAACATTCATTACTCAGATATGATGCGGAAGTTTCACAGAAATAAAGAGGAAAACATTCATAACATGAAATAATTTGTAAGTTAGAATGATCTCGCAGTTCATAGCATAAGCTGAAACAAAAATAGTTCACATTCAAGCAGTCTATGGCAAGCATTTGAGACTTCACAGTGCCTTCTCCTATAGAAAATATATATATCTTTTATTATAAGAGGAAGTAGTTATTCTTACAATAACATTTCCAAAATAGAGCATGAAAAAAGGTCTTTCTTACATCTAATTCACCTATATTTATACAAACAACAAAACTTTTGAGCTTCCCCCTTTATCCCTTTGGGCTTCCCTTGAATTTTCCTTTACAAAAAATTGTCTTCTAGTGCATGCACTTAGAAAAAAGATAAATACAAAATATTACATAATTTATCAATCGTTTGAAAGAAGCCAACTAAGTGGGCCCAGCTTGATCATTTATAAATTTCTTCCAAACATTTGCATCTATTGCAATAGTTTCGAAACCAGAAGGCTCTAGGAATATGATGGTGATCTCATGTTTACCAACTTGATATTTTATATTCACCACTCTGGATGGAATCAGGCGAAGTTGATCCTCCAATAAATAACTACTAACTGTTGCATGTGCTATTGCATTTTTCAGCACCTTCTCATCCAATCCTTTGACCAGCTGAATACCTTGTTCAACCTCTTGCCATCTTTCCTGCAATTGCTTCAAAAACCCTTCATGATCAGGAAATTCTTCTTCGAAGGAGTCATTTCTAAGTGCAACCTTCTTCTTGGAGTCATTTCTATGGAAAATTATTTCACCAAAGTGAAAATATTCTATCTCCTTCATGAATTCTACTACATTTTTTACTTTTTAAAACTTATAACTCCCTATATAAAATGGGACTAGAGGATAAATAGCCTTCTTTTTCTCAAATAGGAAGTGGCCAACTCCACCAATGTATAGTTGTCTAACTACCTCCTTGTGAATGACAAAATATGTCACATACTTAGGCAGAGGGGAAGGAGCCCTCGACCCACCAAACATCCTTAAATACAAACCCTCCTCAGTCAAGTAATAGTGTTCGTTATCTTGAACAACCTTTAAATCCTCCTCAAACATGCAATTACACTTAACCAAGAAAATCAATGTGTACAAAGGCATGATAAAATCTTCACAAATATTCTTGTAGTGACTGTAATACTTGTGAGCCCACAACAATTGGTAAGAAACATATACAGGGGACATGTCCTTATCCCATTGGCATTCCAATGCTGGGAATAGTTGCGTACATAAAAAACAATCAGTCAAGATTGAACTCATATAAAATTTTGTTTTCTTCCGGGAGACTCCTCCTAGTGCTGCACTCATGCGGGCTGACAAACTGTTTGACACTATGTTTTCCCAATTGAAGATGGTACCTTGAGTGGTTACAAAAAATATCACTAGTACCCATCCTATTTTGAAGTTCTTCCCATTATCCCTCCTAAAAATCTTGTTTAAAATCAGGGCTATCAACTTGTATGGAGTACGGAGGCTTTCTATTTCATACTCCCCTGAAGGCCTCGTACGAAAGTTCTAATTACCTGTAATCATCATCCTTTTGACTGTTTCTACCACATCTAGATTGAGGTATTTCAACCATCCTTTCGTCAAATAGCTCTGTGGTGTTGGCAACTTATAATCCATGGCTACATAGGCTGGGCTATAGGTAGCATAACCTTTCCCTTCAGTGTTAGCCAATATCATCCTCCGTACATCTTCCCTGGGAAAAATCCATCCTATCACCTCTGAACAAGGGAAAATCTCAGGTCGGGTAGCCACCTTCATGATGGTTGATCTTTCGATATTGGAATAAAGAGGGAAATCCTAGAATCCAACCTCTGGAACACTCTAATTTTATATCATTTGGTATATCTCTCCACATTTATATTCAGGATCAATACCAGTGATGGATTTGGTGTCTTCATAAATAACCTTGACTCGGGTTATTATTTCTACCTCTGATTCCTCCTCTGTTGCTTGTGCCTTCTTTTTCTGCTTTCGAGGCATGTTGCTATGTGGATTATGGGCCTGTGTTGATCATACAGATTAGATTTAGTCCACTCACACATACAAAACTATATATTGAAAGCAACAAAAAAATTAACCAGAACATTACCAACTCATCAAGATGCATGCTGAACAACTTTTACTTCTATCAAACAAAATGTGTTTTCTGTATGTGAATCTAAAAAACACTAAGCTTCCAAAGCTAGCTCGAACAAAAAAAATTATAAGCAAAACCTTCCACTCAGTGACCCTAGGCTGTCACCCCGACCTTATATCTATAGGTATCAATTCTAATAGTGGGAAAACCCTGAAACCATGGACTGCTAACCCCTAAAACTAGTTTTCGCCTACAACAGAAAAACTCTTCCTCCAGCATCCCACGAAAACCTAACCACGCTCGACCGACGGCTACGTGCTTTCCCTAAACTAGTGAAGGAAAAGAGGGAATGGTGCAAAAGGCGAAATGTTTGTCTACACCCTGCCCTCTTTCTTCCAACAAATGTTAAAGAATAACTCATGGCCAAATGAAATAACAAGCTGGATGAAAATAAATAAGAAACTGGGCTGGCTGGTAACACGACATCTATGAAACAAACCATGGTGAACCCCAAACCATAATGAAAATACCAACACATTAGGAAAAAAAAAACACCATAGGATAAGCAACTGACCTAACCCTATTAAGCTGCAGTAAAAACAATGCTGAGAAACAGGATTGGAAGAGGATCCTACCTGGAAAACCTTGCAGATGACCTAGACGAGCTCTGCTTCCGCCAGTAAATGATTTTCTCAAACAATGACAGCTACGCAGCTCCAAACGGCGATAAATACGGTGAACAATGACCATATACATGACCTCTATGGGATTTTATAATCTTGAACGCAGGATTCAATAAGTTTTCGGGCGAGAAATACAGAAGTGATAAGTAGATATCGGAAAAGAACTTATTAGCATATGCAAAGCATCAGATTTCCACCGAAGAATGAGCCTGGGAGGTCGATCAAACAACGCCAAAGTGCTTAAAACCACCATTGCCAGTCCAACCCGCTAACATTGTGTTGGCATCGGAGATGACTATGAGAATGTATCGGTTCAACATCAAACGCTACCTCCACAATGTCGTCCAAGCTGATCACCAAGTTCTCAAATCATTCCAAAAGAAATAGTCAATACGCTGGACAGATAGTTGACAAGTTTTTAGCGGATACCAGAAAACGATAGACGATTGGACCCGGTGCATCGAAACGGTTTTGGACTAAGCTTCTGATACATCTCCAAAAAATATTCTAATGCAACTAGAAAAAAATGATATCCGATACATCGGACAGAGACTTTGGAATGCTTCTGATGAGAACATCGACTAGCTAGACAACTGTGCTCCCGGTACATCAAAAAAACTATCAAGAGTGCAGCCGATACAAGCAAACAAACTTTCAATTTTTTTCAAACCTTCAAGTCATGGGAAAAATCTAGTGAAAAAGATAAACTTTCTAATCCTTCTAAGAAACAAAAAAGATAGGGGGGGGGCCTAAAAAATGAAATTTTTGGGGGGGGCAATAGTTGTAGCTGCAACAATTGGCGACTACATGGCAGACACATATCTTTGAACAAATGACCTTTGAGACAACAACTGCTTTAATGGAATCCTGTTAGATCACTTTATTATATTTCTTTAAGATGTTTGGATTTTCTAGAATAAACTTTAAACATTGATGATGGTCCAAATGGAAAAAGGGAACCAGGATTTCATAGTCTCGATAACTCTTCTGAGGCCAAGATATGAAGTTTATTTTACCTTTGACTTGGATATTTTCCAACTTAGACACCCTAGGATTGTAACAGATAGTGAACATGTATATTCATTTGTTCCTCATTCCCATGCCATTTTGCATTCTTTTTATGCTTCTGGACTTTTGTCCTTTTGATTCCTCCCTGATTGCATTCTTTCTGAATTTTAATTTAGGTCCCTCTATCCATAGTGTCTTTTTGTGTGATAGATATTTTGATTTCAACTCATGGACGGAGAATAACTTTTGAGCAATCTTATTCAAATTGATTTTGTTCAGTATGTATTTTGATATATGTTTTCTTCTTGGGATATTTTGACTTTTTTTATCCTTTTGGATTTCATTTGTGGCATGGGATCATTTAAATATAATAAAACTATTTACCCTGCTTCCTTTCCATGGGTCTTTTGTTGTTATCCTCCTAGGACAGTCTTTAGTGTGAAGTGAAGGGAGCCTCAAAATAGTATTCTAGACTTTTCCGACCTTCGTTATTTACAGGGATTAAATAAGAATTCAATGTGTTCATAATCTATTTAGACAATCTACTAATCTTAAAGAATCCTTAAACATTATTCATCTATGAAAAGAAAGCAATCTTTGGTCAAATATTTTAGTCTATCCAGAACTTTGATGAACTCCAAAACCTGAATTTGTGCTGATTTATTGAAATATAAAACAAACCAAAATTATAAGAAATCAAATCTTGAGCAAGTAAAATGTAAATCAACTAGAACTAATCTAAGAAAAAAAAAACAAAAACAATCAAACCATTTATTTATGTACAAAGAAAAACTCAAAAACATTAAGAAAAATATGGTTTGAGAACTAAACCATTTACTGGAAAGTTCTCTTCCCACCCTTGTAAATCTTGCAATTTGTAAGTTGAGGGGCCTAACTTTTCTGCAATCTGAAAAGGGCCTATCCATAACTGCTGAAACTTAGTGTGATTTCCCTTCTCATCATGGGGGTGATACCACTTAAGAACTAAATCACCTACTTCAGATTCCCTTTTCCTGTATTTGTGCTTATCAAACCATCTCTTCACCATATCTTATTGATGTTTAAACCTTTCTCTTGCTTTGGATCTAGACTCCTCTAACTTAAGCAGATTATGAATTCAAATTTGCAGAACTTCATTATTAGTTCCTCTAAAGTCTTGGGCTAGTTTGGAAGATGGAAACAGAATATTAGGAGGCAAGATAGATTCTTTCCCATAGAAAAGAGTGTAGGGTGACACACCTAAGGAATCCTTGGGTGTGACTCTATCCGTCCATAGTGCATTAGGCAAAGCTAGATGCCAACTCCTTTGATTTTCTATGACTGTTTTCTTCAAAATTCTAATGAGGTTTCTATTGGTAGATTTTTCAAAACCATTTTCTTGTGGATAGTAGTTAGCAGAATAGTGTAGCTTAATTCCTTTTTCATTTGCAAATGTAGTCAATTTAATAGATGAAAAATATGAAGCATTATAAAAAACTAGGGCAATTAGAATGCCAAACTTGGTCATAATATGGTCTTGCAAAAATTGCATAAATGCATCTTCATTCACTTTTCGTAATGGAATGGCTTCTACCCATCTGGTGAAATAGTCGGTTGTTGTCAGAATGTACTTATGCTGCAATGAATAATTTGGATTGATCTCTCTGATAACATCAATCCCCCACTGCTCGAATGGTTCTGAAATAAAAATCGGTTTCAAAGCTCCTATTGCCTTGGCTTGTCTCCCACCACTCCTTTTGAAAGTATCACACTTCCTAACATGAGCATGAGCATCTTTAAACAAATTCTGCCAGTAATACCCAGCTCTCAAAATATTGTGTGCTATGGTATCTCCCAAGAAATGACCTCCAATAGACCCATCATGTAGTTCTACTACAATTTTCTTTGCATCTTCACATTCCAAGCATCTTAGAAAAACTCCATCGTAGTTTTTTCTAAATAGTACTCCATCAATAATATGATATAAGGCTGATTTCAGATGTAATGCTCTTCTTTTCTTGGGATTCCATTGTTCCGGAAAATATCATTCTTGAAGATAATGAATTAAATCTCTATACCAGGAGTATGGAGCTGTGAATAAAGGACATAGATCGACCATGTGTAATTTAGCTTCATTCTCCCAACTGTTATCTTCATTTTTTTAAATCTTAGCCATCAATTTATAGAGCCCTTGTCCTTTAACTATGGTTGTTGGTTTGAATTCTAGATCATATTCTTGTAAGGTAGTCACCTAGTTACCTCTTCTTTCTCCCAATTTTGTTTGTACAAAAAGAGATCATATTGTCGGGTGCGGGACTATTACCTTGGTATGGTTCTTAAGTATATAAAGTCTGAATTGCTTCATCACTTTAAAAACTGTGTATGATTGCTTTTTAATTGCGGGATATTTCATTTCATCTCCTTGCAGACCAGTGCTCATAAATGATATGGGGTACTCGTCTCCCCCTTCTTCTTTCTATGTAAGCACCACTGCTAATGAATCATCTGAAGAAAAAGTGTACAAGATAAAATACTTTTTGAAGTTGGGAATTTTAAGCGATGGTGCATGAGCTATGGATATCTTGATCTTGTTGAATGCATCCTTCTCTGAATCAGTCCACTTGAATTGCACACCTTGCTTAACCATTTATTGCAAAGGTTTGACTAAGTTGAGCAAAGTCTGGCACAAAACTTCGCACAAAATTTATTGTCCCCATAAACGACTGCATACCTTTTTTATTATGGGGTAAATGGATATGTTCTATTTCTTTAAATCTCTCTGGATCTATGGAGATCTCCTTTATCGAAATAACATGACCCAAAATATTTCCTTTGGTAACTGCAAACACACATTTCTTAGGATTTAAAAAAATGCCATATTTTCTACAACATTCAAAAATATGTTTCAAGTGAAACATGTGTTCTTCTCTCTTCTTTGAAAATATCGTAACATCATCTAAATAGACCACAACACTTCGACCAATTAGATCGTGGAAAGCTATATCCATATCCCTTTTGAAAGTTGCTCCAACATTAATGAGTCCAAAGGGCATTCTCCTATATGCAAAAGTCCCCCACTTGGTTTTGAAAGTGGTCTTAAGTCTGTCCTCTTCTGCTACGAGCACTTGGTTATAACCTAAGAATCCATCTAATAGAGAAAATGGTTCAGAACCTGAGACCATTTGTAGTATCTATTCCATAGGTGGGACAGGGAAGTTATCTTTATCTGACACATGGTTTAGATTCCTGAAATTAACACAAAGTCTGATCTCTCCATACTTCTTTCGTACTAGCACTAATTTTGAGACCCATTCTGAATGTCTAACTTTAAATATGATTTTACCATCCAGCATCTTTTTCACCTCACTTTGAATTAGGGGTTCTAGTTTGGGATGCATCTTTCTCAAAGGCTGCTGTAAGGTTCGACTCCAACTTTGATTGGAATAACATGTTTTATAATTCTGGTATCATAAGTTTTAAGGTCTTCTTAGGTCCAAGCAAACACATCTTTGTATTGTCTGAATAAACTAATGAATTTTCTCTTCTCCTCGGGTGAACAACACTTTCCCAAATTCATATATTTGGGTTTGGCCTATGTTCATAGATTTATCAGCTGGAATTGTAAAGATGAGCTATGTGCCTTGACATTTGTTGGTTTTCTGAATTTGTTGTCTAGATCGAACATATGTTCCAGAGATCTGACTGCTTTAGGAATGAAATTTCTATTCTGTAGGTTTGCTTGATGTTTCTCATCATATATTATGGCTCCTTTAAATGTATCATCATTCATTAAACATTCCAATATTTGTTTATCATCATCAAACACCCTCAAATTGGTGATGTTGTCTGGAACAGAAGGTCTGAAAAAAAATTCAATTGAGCATCTGTTATTTGTAGGTACCAGCCTTGCAGTTGAAGTAGCTAACAAGTCAGCTGCTGTATTTTTTACTCTAGGAATTGAAGAAATATTAAATGCATGAAAATTTGTTAATAAATCCCAAACTTAATTTTGGTAAGCCTTTAAATGTGGTGATATACAATGAATTTTGTTTCGAACTTGTTTAACAATGATTTCATAATTTTTGTACACTTTAAGATTTTTCACTTTTAATTCCATTGTTTTTTTTAGTCCCTGGACTAATGCTTCATATTTGACTGTGTTATTTGTGCATTCAAATTATAATCTACATGAGAGATTCAAATTCTAATCTACATGAGAGAAAAATTTTATTTTTCTCTAGATCAATCAAGACACAACCAGCTCCTGATCCTTCCAAGGTTTTAGAACCGTCAAAATAAAGAATCTAGAAACTTTCTACTCCTACTGAATTTGAACTACTAACTACGTCTGAAACTAAATCTACTATATTACAATCAATCTTATCATCCCATGAAAACTAAAGGAGATCAGGATGGATATCTGATATGTTACTACCTTCTTTAGCTTGGCAATTTCGCAGTTCCAGCTCAAGAAAATAGTTTCCAAATACATAATTGACCGGTTCATTCTTTCCTTCCAACTAAGCTACGATATACTTAATTTGAGTCTCTCTTAACACCTTTATTTAGTTCTGAAAACCTTTATAAGGAAACCATACATGTGACCAATATGATGCAAAATATCCTTCCAATTTTTCTGCCCAATCCCGGCTCAAAACCAAAACATCGACGTCTAGGATATCTACTACGACAATGTCTATATACTTACAGACCCTCTCATCCACTGACAAATGAATCAGGACATCTTCCATTTCTCCTATCACTTTCACTGCAGTCCTATCAAATTGGATAACTTGGCCTATAGTTGGCTTGGGTTGACCATTTATTTTCTTGCAAACTAAAAGTGGCATGACATTTACTAATGCTCCAGAGTCCACCAGACAATTATGCACATTGTAATTGAAAATATCAAAAGTTAGGAGAAATAGTGGAGTTCTATATTTAGACTTTCCTCCTAAACTTGTTTCACCAATCTCTTCATCCACTTGGTTATCATTCTGAGGTTCCTTCACAGGTGTTTCAAGTGCTTTTAAAAGCTTTTCCTTTTGTTGGGGTAGATTGCACATTTCAAACAAGGATATATTTGCTTTAGCTTTTTTAATATATTATACAATGCCATATCCCATTTCATGCTTAGTAAAATTATTCTTGACATTCTCAACTTTATTTTCAGTAGACTTTATAGGCATATTAAATTTCTTGGGACTCTAACTTGAAATGACAAACTAAGGTATGTTAATAGTTGGAGTAGTATTCTTTACTTTACTCATGTTCTCTTGAAGTTTCTTAATCTTGGACAGTATCATGTTATCTTATTTTAATGAATTCTGACTTCTTGTTGTAACATTTGTCTCTGGTATTTCTTCTTCCTCGGTGAGATATTCACCCTCTACATTGAACATGGAAACAGAATACCATAAAACCAAACTGTCATATTCTTGGGTTTCTATTGGTTCATGACCTTTCTCTTTCTCATCCACAATTTTTGTTAACTTAGAATCCAATAATTGGTTGATCACTATGGTCATGGAATTTATCCATTGTGGGCAATTTTTTTCAGAATGAGGATGCTGATGGAATGTACAAAAATTTTCCATTCCCACATCTATCAAATTCATGGCCGAGGGACTATGTGAGGGAGGCTTGGGTTGACTATTATCATCTCTCTTTTTATAATAAGGCTTGTATTGTTTATGGGCCTCCTTATCTTTTTCCAAATTAGTTACTATGTTTGACAACTTGTGCATCATTTTCACCACCCCATCTAACTCTTGTGATCGCTCATCCTTAGGTTTAGTTAATGATAGTGACTTTCTGTTCCCATAATTTTTTTCTTCTGAGTGCACAGGATAATGTTGTATACTCTCCATTTCTGCCTCCACCTTTATACTCTCCATTTCTGCCTCCACCTTCTCAGCTTCTTCATAAGTATCTACTAAAGTGGGCCTAGCTGATCTTTTGACAAACATGGTTGAATCAGGCCCAATATTTGAGGTGTAATAATCAATTAGGGCATGCTCAAACGGTTTTCCAGTTGCATCAAAGTTATTTAAGTAGGAAGCAAACCTTTGAGTGAAATTATGTACCCTTTCTTTCTTTTCTTTCTTTAGGGAAATTAATCATTTCATTAAAGCAACGTGAGTTTTTTGAATTCCATATTTGTTTCTGAATAGTCTCTCAAAATTATTTCAATTTGTAATTGAATTTTCCTGTAGGGAAAAGTACCATGAGGATGCTTTTCCCTTAAGAGTATGTGGGAACAATCTGCATACTACATCTTCATGTTCTGTTGCTTGCAATCCTTCTAGAGCTAGATAAAAACTCTGCAAATGATCATCCACAAGAATTCCTTCATTTGGTTAAAACTTGGGTAAATCTTTCTCAAAATTCCAAGGCATAGCATGCAATGGAGGGGTCAGGTTTAAAGGAGATCTATCCCTCCAGGTAGGTGGTGGAGGTGGCTGATTTGCATTCACATTGGCCATGATTCTAATTGGAGATTGAGGAGGAGACTGGACAGAGGTTCGAAAAGGAGAAAAGTGAGGGGAATCTGGTCCCAACTGATTCAGAGGTTGGACAACTTCTTGCAAGGTTGTTTCTACTAGTTCTTCAAGGTCTTCCACCGACATTGAATCTTCCAATTAAGGATGGTCCTTATTACGAAACTCTCTTCTAAGTAAAGTAGGAATAATGGGTAACCCTCCATTATTCTTTGTGTACGCCCTAGTGACTCTCCTTAAATCATCAACCACTTCGTTATCAATGGGATAGAGATATCGTGTGCCTTTTTCTTCATAAGTAGGTTTTTCAGGGAAACCAGTTTTAGAACTGTCACCGGTGTGGTGATCTCGAGGAAATGGATTTCCTTGGCCAACCATGCACTAGCAACCCTCCTTCTAGTGCCAAAACTATTGAGGCCTGGAAAATCCCAAGAAACAATAGTAGTGATTCTCCCAAATAAGCGTTCCCAATTAGCTCGCTATTGTTTGGTATGGGGAATCGGTCCGGTTTTCGATCTGGCTACCATAGGTCAATTAACGGTTAAAGATTTTTTTACCGGTTGCGGCTCGGTCCACCGTTTAAGTTTATTTTTTAGTTTTTTATGCTTATGTATGATATGCAAGTTCTTAATTAAGTGAAATCGGTAGAGATAACGAAGAGTTTCACAATGTGATGCACAGGTTCTTACCTCTCATCTTACCTCTTTCGCTTCTAAATCATAAACAAAGAACAAACTATAATAATGCTAACTAATTCTATCTAACCTATCCCTAGGGAGCAATATTGTAGTTAATGATGAGTAACGTACTATAAAACATGCATTTAGAATATTGTATATAGTTGTTCATATTTCAGAATACATGAATATAACTAGAAATATAAACAAAGAGATAGCTCAATGTCAATTAAAACATTCATTACTCAGATATGCTACAAAAGTTTCACAGAAATAAACAGGAAAACATTCATAACATGAAATCATTCATAAGTTAGAATGATCTCACAATACATAGCACAAGATGACACAAAAATAGTCCACATTCACAGATTATGGCAAGCATTTGAGACTCCATAGTGCCTTCTCCAACATATATATATATATATAGATGTATGTATGTATGTATGTATGTATGTATGTATATTATTAGAGGAATTAGTTCTTCCTACAATAAAATTTCCAAAGGATAGCATGAAAAAAGGTCTTTCTTACATCTAATACACCTATATTTATACAAACAACAAAATTGAGCTTCCCCCTCTATCCCTTTGGGATTCCCTTGACTTTTCCTTTACAAAAAATTGTCTTCTAGTGCATGCACTTAGAAAACAAATAAATACAAAATATTACATAATTTATCAATCGTTTGAAAGAAGCCAACTAAGTGGGCCCAACTTGATCATTTATAAATTTCTTTAAAACATTTGCATCCATTGCTATAGTTTCAAAAATAGAAGGCTCTAGGAATCTGATGGTGATCTCATGTTTAGAAACTTGAGATTTTATATTCACCACTCTGGATGGAATCAGGTGAAGTTGATCCTCCAATAAATGACTACTAACTGCTTCCTGTGCTATTGCAGTTTTGAGCACCTTCTCACCCAATCCTTTGACTAGCTAAATACCTTGTTCATCCTCTTGACATATTTCCTGCAATTGCTTTGAAAACCCTTCA
Source organism: Pseudotsuga menziesii (assembly GCA_001517045.1). NCBI lineage: Eukaryota > Viridiplantae > Streptophyta > Pinopsida > Pinales > Pinaceae > Pseudotsuga > Pseudotsuga menziesii. The sequence continues at coordinate 730,392 of LPNX010884666.1, read as the reverse complement.
TGATCAGGAAATTATTCTAACATTCTATTAGCAGATGTCTGACAATGATTCTAACTAATAAGAACTTTTCTATATAATTCTGCACAAACACCTTTTGTCTTCCAAACTGCCTTTACCAATTCCTCTGCTGCTTTTCTCCCAAATTCAATTAGATCATACTCCAGCTTTACTGTCTCTAGGTCCTTGATGGGTGCATCAGCTGGAGGTTCCTTGGTTGTTTCCAACCAAGTCATACATCCTTGTAGAACCTATAGGATATTTTGTGTCCTGTCTAAAAAGTAAGAAGCTATACTTACAATTTCTTCCATCCTTATTTCTACCTGCTCAACCTTCAACATCTCTTCTGCCATTTGAAGCTGCATCTGATGAATTTTACTTCTAAGTGTGAGAGCATGCTTCTTCAATGGATCAATATCTATTTTCTGTTCCATAGTTTCTTTTAATGAAAATTCAAGTGAAGCTTTATCATTTTCCAATGCTCCTATCTGAGTCTCATAATGCTCAGCTTTCCCCTAAGCAGTAGTATTTTGCATCTCTAGTTCTGCCACTTTATTCTCTAGACTTCCTTTCTCTTTTCTCCATTCTTCAATTGATGATTTCAGACTATCCCTGTCTGCTTCTAAGCCTTGATGTCTTTGCTGAAATATTTCAAACTCTACCAAGGTGGCCTTGGACACTCTTTCAATATTGCTTGCTGATAATACCAAAGCATCTTTGTCTGATTGTAAGGTTTGTAATTCTGAGTTAGATCCCTCAATCTCACTAATCATGTCTTCGTACTTTCTCTTTATATTTTTACTTTCATCTCTTTCCTTTTTCAAAGTTTATTTCAATTGAGTGATCTTCTTCTAGTATTGTTCTAAATCCGTCATTATTATGTCCACATTGTCTTTAGTAGCTAGGGATGTGGCTACACCATCCCTTGCCATTAATCTCGAATCTTTATCAATATCGTGAACCACTTCCTTTTTGGTCACCATAACTCCCCTCTTTCCTCCAGTGCTCACCTTCTTCTTCATTCTCTTAACAATCCTCTTTTTTGCTTTGTCATAGAAAATAGTATTTAGATCAGGCATGTTACAGCTGATTTTCCCACACATGGTGGATCACACATTTATAGCCTTCCCTGTTCCTCTGTAGACTCTTTGGACCCCATGGACCATTTTTGTACCTTTGATGTTTCCAAGATCATCCCTAAAAATATGCATTATTTGCTATATGCGACTTTTAAACCCATTCTCGCGTATATACGCAGATATGACCCTTGAACCCACGTACATCCGGATGTGTGCAAAAGGCCAAATAGTTTTGGAGTTTTCCTTTATGTGGAGTCGAGTCACTTGTCTCTTGGCCTTCCATATGCCTTGAGATCACTCGGATTTGACCTTCCATTACCCCATTGAAGCACTATATAAGGAACCCTTTAGATACATTGAGGGGAGAGGAATTGAAGAGCAAGAAAACCATAGTCCATTGTTGCTAGGGCTTATACTTGAGTTTGCATCCCTTTGTCCCTTGGAGCACTTTGTGTTCTTCCCAAGCTTGCCTTTGCTTGTGATATTGCTATTGAAAGCTGGATGATTGAAGTGGTGGAGGCCTAGGTGGAGGACTCAGTTTCTTCAGTTCATAGATGTGCCGACAGAGGTTGTCATTCTTGTAATCTCTGATTTATATTAATAGAAATATCTTTTCCTATCCAATAATGTGTATTTAAATGAATATTGAATCCATGGATGATTTTAAATGATTATATGTTATTGATTATATATTCTAGAGTAGGTCTAACACCATTATATAGCATGCTTGTCTTGTTTGCTAGTTGTTGAGAGAGCAAATTGCTAACACAAGCGAGATTGAAAAAGCTCAACGAGCATCTACATCAACCATCCGGAATAAGGTATGTTTAGAGGTCCTTTAGTGTTAGATGTTTATTTCTCTTACATATTGGGAAGGGATTGATTTCTGCAGTTACTCTGTCTGTTGTGGTACCCCAAGCCATAGGAAGTTTTCTCTGTAACAGAATTGGCGACCATACTGGGGAGTTCCTAGTCATTTCCTTTGGGGGTTTTAATTGGCATTCAATGTTCTTGAATTGCTTTGATTTCTCTGTTTCTGAGTCAGGTCTGGGGGAATTTTTTCCTAGTAGTGTCTGGTAGGAATAAATTTTGTCTCAGCTTGTCTATATACCTTTTTTTATCTCTTTTTCTTCCTGTATGTGATTTTTGTCTTCACAATCGCGTGTACATGTGGTTTTTCCTGGAATAGCCGTGTATATAGGCGGATTTTCTGCACACAGTCGCGTATGCCTTGAGTTTTTCCTTTTTTGGGAAGATTAATTGGTTTGTTGGGTGAGTTTGGATGATTGCTGAGTCTTCTTGGATGCTTCTGGAGTCTATATACACCTCTGTTTCTGACCAGAGATGCTTTTTAGTTTAAATTTTTGAAAATGTTCTTGTCATTTCATTTTCTATTTTTTGTTTTTGGATTAGTGCATTAGGTCTCTTTTACCTTAGTGCTTTTCTTGGGTGCTGTCTGGTAGTGCTTGCAGAGTCTGGGCATTGTAGAGTCATACTTTTGCTTTTTATCTCATTTTAATTCAAAAAATATAAAAACATTTGCTTTTTTTGCATCATTATGCATTGTTGCATTTTGCATTTTGCATGGTACTTGCATTAGGTTTGCTTGGAGAGTATTAGCTATATTTTCATATAGGAATTATTGCATATTCATTTGAAGGTAAATTTTGCACTTCACGTAGTAGCATACCCCACTTTTCATTTGACACAGTGCATTTGCATTTATTGTTATGTGTGCATTTTACTTCTTGTTGTGTCACAACATCAATAGTTGCATGACCATTTCCCCTTTTGAGTAATAAGCCAATTAAAATCAACGCTTAATAAAATGAATTATACTCTTTTCTTTTATAGGGTGCACCAACAATATTAGGTTTTAGGGTCTTGGAATAGTTTACTGTGAGTAAATTCTCCAAGACCACTAAACGAAACATTTATGTGTCTGTCCAGGTGAGAGTATGAAATTCCTTTATATAATTAGTGTTTCTCAGGATCCTCCTCTTACAAGGGAGTTAAGCATGAGGCAATATGAGTGCCTATTTATTGGGATGACCCCTAGTCATAACTGAGTAGCACCGGAGATATTTCCAGGATTGTATTCGTATCTGGGGGCTCTTTCGAGAGTTTCGCGCTTTGCTACCCTGCCCATACGGTCAAACTCACCTGCGACTGTCTGCCTGAGCATTGATTATATTGAGGTGAACTTAGTTTCCTTACCTAGGTTATCAAGGGGGTACTTCACAGAGGTTATTTTGCAGGTGTCCTGGCCAGGTAGGGGTTGGATAGCATAGTCGCTATATGCGTTGAAGCTGAGCACCACTATAATTGGTTACAAACCTCTGCTTGTTGTGTATGGGAGTCTCAAGCCTCTCCTAGGAAAGACATACCTGCTTCATTTGGGAGCTCACATATCCTACCCTTGTTTGCTTATGATTTGGATTTACATTTTATAGGTGTTCGTTCCGTGCATGCTAATTTGCCTAGGTTTTGCATAATTAGATCAAGTCTTTTTCATTTTTGAGTCATTGTGGATTGGAGCGTAGCACTTCACCGTTCTCATTGTTTAGCAAGACTTTTGCCTTCCACATCCCCTACTCCTTTGGGAGAGAGAAACAGATAGTCCAGGTAGACTACTTCTCACGTTGATTCACACACGATGGGAGATCATGAGGATGAGATTCCTGAGATGTATTATCCACCTAACGAGGTTGGAGATGTAGATTCTACTCTTGTATATGATCCTTCACTGGAAATACCTTCACATTCTAGTTATGATCCCTCATTCACAGGTCACTGGTATTGGTTTCCAGGCAACGAGAATCATCATGAACCCACAAGAACTAGTCATGTTCGTTATGGCATGTCTGATATCCCTGCACCTGATCTGGCACATCATGTCGAGTCAGAAGTTGAACCTAGCACTACGCCTAGGGGCACTCCTATTACTTTCCATGCGGAGAGATTTGGGAGCACTAGTCACATTGCACCTTCCATCCCAGTGGTGGAAGCTACCTCAAATGTCCGTCCTAGACCTAGTGTTAGTACTCATATGCAGATACCAGAACAAAGACGAGTGACCATATGGAAAACCACTTACATCCCTTCACATGTCCCTTCGTCCTCAAACCCTACTCCTTCGAATGCATTTTTGACAACCCTTCCTCCCCCTTATTCACATGGTCCTTCTAGCCATAATATCACTACTAGCCATGTTCATACTGCTACTGCTCGCATGGTAGAATCTTAGAGTCAAGTACCTCCGGTTGTGTCGGGAGGTCATAATCCTGTTTCTGGATCGTCTAATGGTCCATCGCAAGGAGTTCCCCATATCCCTAAATGTGGAGCTTCTCATGGCACATCCCATCGGACACCTTATGGAGCTTCTCATGCACAGTCTTATGGACCGCAGTATGGATAGAACTATCAACCCTATGGGTACGGATATCAACAACCTGCTTACTCCTCCAATTATGGCTTTGTAGCACCACATAGTCAAGATACACCACATCATAATGCTTCCATGCATCCCTATACGGGTCAAATGGGAGGAGGATATTATGGCCAAGGCCATGGTATTTATAGCAATTAGCCTTACATGAACCAGAATTATCAGGGACCGTGGCATAGACCGGCTCAAACTAGGCTCCATTTCCTCGCAACGCTGAACTTACCTGACTTATCGAGACTTATGAATGATCTAGTATCTCATGACCCGACCTAGTCGGCTGTCCCTAATAAGATTCCTTCGGACATTCCCAAGTTCGAGGGAAAAGCTAGAGAAGATCCTAGTGAGCATGTCACTACTTTTCACCTTCGGTTCTCTTCCAATTCCTTACACGATGATTCAATCCATTTGAGGCTATTTCAACGCACCCTCACTGGGCTTGCAACGAAATGGTATATAGAGTTACAAGGGGGGGAATTTGTTTTATTCGATGACCCTGCCACGACTTTCCTCAATCAATTTCAGCTACCCATGTGTTACGACATTGGTATAGAACTCTTGTCAACATTTCGACAAGACAAAGCCACACATATCTCGGATCATATTCAAGAGTGGCGTAGATGGAAGCGCTTGATTAAAGCCTTTATACCACCAAAATTTCTCCTTGAGTGGTTCCTCAAGTCGTTGTTACCTTACATCGTGAAGGATGTTTCTACATCTGGAGTCCAAAACAAGGAACAAGCAATCTTTAGGGCGCAAGAGTTGGATTTGATCTACGCTCAATCCGAACTTTTGTTTGATATTATACCTAATGCTCCGCAATATAGTTTCAATCCCAAGATTAAGCCTATACCACATGTCGATGGCATTGTGGGTTGTACAAGTACCAAACCTACAGATTCGATAGTGAAACAAGTGAGCCAATTGTCTATTAATTAATCTGTGTCGGGTCAATCCACGGCTTCGTCTCAACCCACACAAATGGCGAGTGTACTTTCCGTGGAATCATTAGACCAAAAGGGAAACTAGCAGCCTGGAAGGAATAAGAAAAAGGGTAAAAATAATCATAAGGGTGGGAACAAGAACGAAAATGCTAATTATAATGACAAGAATGCTCGTAATGTTGGGGGGGGCAAGCAGTCTAAATGTAAGGTGAAGTTTCCTTGCAAGTTCTGTAAGAAGGATCACCTCACTCACTTGTGCCCTCATATGGAAGATGCCTCAAGATTCATAGCACAGGGCCCAGCTGTGCTAACTAATCCTTTACCCCATAATCAAAATATGAGCTCGAGGACCATTAATCCTCATTGTGCATTGGGTGAAGATAAAAATCCGTCAGAAGCCAATACTAGTCATGGTTTCATCAATATGGTGCATGCTACTAAGGTTGTGACTCATGCGAAAGATTATGGTTCATCACAACCAAACCTTGGAAAAGAACCCGCTCCACCCAAGAGCCCTTTGCGTATCGAAAACCCTATGGATAAACCTAAAGTTGCACCTTGCATTCCTAAGGGAGTCCTAAAGCATTTGGGGCACAATCCTAATGCCCGAGCCACCCAGAACTATTTCGTTGTCGAGGATTTGGGCCAAACTCCTTTTGTGATGTCCACACTTGAAGTACTTCAAAGTTGTCCTCCGCAGAGGAAATCCTTGCTTTCTTCTCTTGGGGTTAGTGACGATAACTCTTCTTCCGTTATCAAATTTGAAACCATGGGACTGCAGCCTCACTTTCCTTACTATGTGTCTCTTTTGATTCATGTAGAGTGTCTTAATATGACCGTCAAATGCATTGGGATTGATGAAGGAACTGCTACTTTCGTGATGTCTTTATCATGTTGTAAGGGTTTGGGTTCTCCTGATTTGTCTCAATATGCTACTATGTTGACTTCCTTTGATGGTAGATCATTTCGGCTGCACGAGATTCTTCCTTCTCTTAAGGTCCAATTGGGAGGGAAGACCATTGTGATCGAGGTAGATGTGGTTGATGCGCCCCTTGACTACAATATTTTGTTGGGCCGGAATTGGATGTATAGTATGCAAGCCGTAGCCTCTTCTCTCTTTCGAGTAGTATTATTTCCATTTAATGGGAAGATCGTTATGATTGATCAGACATCATTCTGTAATCCAACTATTAGTGCATCATCGTGATCTTCTATCCCAATTATCGATCATTCTCAGCCAGCAAGTGGTAGTGTGGGTGTGGGTATGTATCTGTCTCTTATCGAAACCTTTAGCTGTCCTACACCCATTCTTATGATCAGATCTATTTTTGGTGGGGATTCATCCTCATTGAAGTCGGTCGATTTTCACACTACCCATATGGAAGATCCTTGGATTCTTCCTTCACTGAGTTCTTCGAATGGACCTATCCAAATGGATGTGTCATTGCCTGCAATGATGATATCATATCCAGCGAATCTTGATTGTGTTGAAGAGCCTAGTCCTTCCTCTTCGCGAATGGAGGAGGAAGACCCATATGTGTTGCATGCATGGGAAGTTGAGTCCTCTCACGCACATGATTTCCTCGACGATGTTCTTCCATCAGATGAAGCCATTATTGAGGCCATGTCTGGGTTTGAGCCACCTTGGGAAGAGTTACACCATCGATCATATTTTCTTCCCAAGCTTGACCGTATGGAGTGTGAGGGATTTAGGGAGATTCTTAGCAAGAAGATTGGTAGTCATGTGGTTCCATTGAGCTCTCCTAGTCAAATGGCCAATGGGAACATGGCAAATTTATCACCTACTATTCCTATCAATATTTCTCATGATCCTGGAAAATTTGAGAATGTATACATTGGGGCAGATTGTTCCCTTGATGAGATCAAGGACTATACCGAGCTATTTAAAGAATTTCGTGACATCTTTGCTTGGTCATATGAGGAAATGATAGGTATTGACCCTCATATTGTCGAACATGAGATTAATACCTATCTGAATGCGAAACCGGTTCGACAACGTTTGCATGTGGTGAATCCTAGAAAAGAACCCACTATTAAGGCAGAGATAAAGAAGTTGTTAAAAGCCGGTTTTATCTATCATGTTCCCTTGACGAAGTGGGTTTAAAATCTCGTTCTGGTTGATAAGAAGTAGGGACCGATCTGTATATGCATTGATTTCCATGATTTAAATTATGCTTATCCTAAGGATAATTTTCCTAGACCATTTATTGATCAGATTTTGGATGAGTGTGTGGGAAGTGAGGTATTCTCCTTCATGGAAGATTTTTCCAGATATAATCAGATTCAGATCAAACTTGAGGATCAACATAAAACTGCATTTATTTGTCCTTGGGGTACTTTTTCATATCATAAGATGACTTTCGGTCTAAAAAATGTCGAAGCTACTTTTTAGCGGGTTATGACCTTAATTTTTCATGATCTCAAAATGATTATCGAAGTGTATTTGGATGACCTTGCTGCTCATTCTCGTCTGAGAGTGCATCATCCATACCATTTGAGATTAGTATTCAAAAGATGCCACCATTACCAGGTTAGGTTAAATCCTCATAAGTGCATCTTTTGCGTGACTGTTGGTCTCTTACTAGGGTTCATTGTATCCAAGGAGGGTATAAGAGTCGATCCCTTAAAGGTTGAGGCAATACTTCAAGTGTCTCCCCTATGTAATATTAGAAATATTCAGTGTTTGCAAGGCATATAAAATTTCTTGTGGAGATTCGTGGTCATTAGAGGAATTTTGAGGTCTAAAATGGGCCTCCCAAGGAAAATAATAAAATAATATTTATTAATTTTGGAGGGAAAAAGAAAAAAAACTACTTTTTTGTGTTCATATTTTTGACATATCTCCCTATTTTTTAACTCAAATTTCGATTGAGAGAGATTTTTGGATGTGGAATTTGATTCCCCATCTAGCAAGTACCCACACTACATACTTTTGACGAACCCCGCTACCCCAAAAACAAGAAATACCTAAAAAAAGTGATGATGACATCATCATCACATTTTTCAGGTGTTTCTTATTTTTGAGGTAGTGGGGTGCATCAAAAGCATACATTTTGTGTACTCATTGGATGCAGAATCAAATTCCGCATCCAACGAGCTCTCCCGATCGAAATTTGAGTAAAAACACAGGGAGATATGTCGAAAATACGAACAGAAAAAGTAGTTTTTTTTATGACAAATATGTCAATTCAACCATTATGGTTGACTCATTTTATTGGAATTCTATTGGTTGTTGAATTCCAACTCAAAAAAAATTATTGTTGCCTCGTTTTCTTATAAGGCCCATTTTAGACCCCAAATTTCCTCTAATGTAATTTTGCCAATTTGACTAAAGGATTTAAGAGTCTTTTAAAGAAGGACACTACTTTTTGCTGGGATGAGCGAGCCCAGGAGTCCTTTGATGCTCTTAAGCAAGCTTTAGCATCAGCCCCTATGCTTAGTCCACCTATCTATAGCCATGAATTTTTTATTTATGTGGCCGCGTCCATGGAGATGGTTGGTATGGTTTTGGTTTAGGAATATGAGGAGCTCCACGAGCATGTCATATATTATTTGAGCCGAAACCTTGTTGATGTGGAAATCCATTATTCTCATGTGGAGAAAATTTCCTTGGCCACTGTTCATGCGGTTCAAAGATTGAGACATTAAATTCTCCTTCTCCAGACCTTGGTGGTAGCTCATGTCAATCCATTTCAGTTCATCCTCACTAGAAGGATGATTGGGGGAAAATACAATAAATGGATTATTATTTTGCAAGAGCTAGATCTCGAATTCATTTCGGAAAAATCAAAGAAATCATTCATCTTTGCGGAGCTCATATTTGATTTTCCAAGTATGGAGGAGGAGGAGGTTTATGAGGATACGTTTTTCGATGAGCATATTTTCCTTATCTCAACTTTGGACCCATGGTACGAGGATATCATTGTATATTTGCAAACGTTGAAGGTCGCTACTCACCTTTCATGGGATGAGCGACGACGATTACGTCATGTAGCTAAGAACTACCTTATAGTGGATAACGCTTTGCACCACCATGGGGTAGATTCCATTTTACGTCATTGTTTAACCCATGATGAGGCTAAGGTTGTGCTGAATGATTACCATGAAGGGGCGTGTGGTGGTAATTTATCTGGGATTTCTACAGCCCAAAAAATCTTGAGAGTGGTAAATTTTTGGTTGTCGATCTTCAAAGATTGTGTCAATGCAATCAAAAAGTGTCACCCTTTCTAGGTGGTTGCATGCAATATGCACTTGCATTCTACCCTATTACATCCTATTATCACCGCCAATCCCTTCACCAAGTGGGGGATTGAATTCATGGATTGCAACCCAGTTTTGGTTGGGGGGCATCATCACATTATAGTGGCTGTTGATTATTTCACGAAATGGGAAGAGGCTATGCCCACGATTAAATATAAGGGTGAGATAACCGTGCATTTTGAAAGAGCTTGTGACTAACCATGGTAGGCACTTCTAGAATAAAATGATGGAAGAGTTGGCTTTGAAGTTAGGGTATAAGCAATAGCACTCCTCTTTTTATTACCCTCAAGTGAATGGACAGATTGAAGGAGTGAATAAATCACTTAAGTCTATTCTCCATCAAACCATCGCACAAAGCAAAATGAATTGGCATATCATGTTATATCCTGCTTTGTGGGCCTATAGAACTGCGGTTAAGAGTGCCACTGGTTTCTCTCCATATCAGCTCATACATGGGGTGGAGTCTGTCTTACCGGTTGAATGTGAAATCCCTTCGTTGAAGCTAGCTATAGAGATTTTACCAGACACTTCCGCATTGGAGGATTGTTTGGTCCACTTAGAGTAGCTTGATGAGCAGCGTCAAGATGCCTTAGTGGCTCTAGAAGTAAATAAGCGTCATGTTAAGGTCCAATATGATAATTCTATCCGTCCGAGGAATTTTAGTGAAGGTGATTTGGTCCTTTTGTGGGATCAAGCTAAAGAACCCTTGGGGGCAGGGAAGTTTAATCCCATGTGGCATGGTCCTTACATAGTTAAACGTGTGTTAGAGAAGGCCGGCTATGAGATGGTGGATTATGAAGGGACAGCCTTGGTGGAGCCTAGAAATGGGCTCTATCTTAAAAAATACTATGCCTGATCTTCATCCAGGGCTGATTATTGTATATTATTGTACGATTTTTGAATTGCATAGTTAGGTTTTCTTCTGGGGATCAGGTTTGTTGATTCTCTTTTGTTTCTTATGGCAGATGTCGATGGAGTCTTCCACTTACATCGGATTTGCTGATGGTGCTAGCCATCACACTCAAAACTCAACTTTGGCTGCTTGGGTAATTTATACTCCTACGAGTCAAGTATTGTCTTCAGGAGGTGTATGTTTACGGCCTTCTTCGAGCAATGTTGTTGATTATAGTGTCGCTATCAAGTTATTGCGGGATGCCATTTCACATGGTGTTTTCTCTCTTGAGGTACATCTTGATTCGCAGTTAGTAGTTTCACATCTTAATGGCTTATATCATATTAGGGATCCAACATTATCATGAATATTCTTACGTGTGAGATTGCTAGAATGGCAATTTGAGAATATAATATACATACATCCTTCAAGAATTTTTAATCAAGTTGTTGACTCATATGATAACTATGTGTTAGATTGAAATTTGTTTCATAGACCATAAGCATATCACAAACATACATTTTTACACACATGTAAATAAATAAAAACAATCTTCATAAATATTTTTCATTAAACATCCAAAATGTGATGTCATAATACATAAGTGTCATAATACAAAATTGGGGCTTCCGAGCCACCAAAATATAATACATGGTAGTACAAAAAGAAATACTCTCAAGTCTCTAAGCCTAAGGAGGAGGAGGGGGGGTTGTGATCATGGTAGCACACCATGGCTCTAGCTAGCCATCAAAATAATCGAACCTATGCCTATGGTACACCAACCACCTGGCGCTGCATGGCCTCAAGCAAGTCCTCGACTTGTGCCATGGGTACCCTGTGTGTCAAGCGTACAAATTTTGTGTGGATGCTTTGGAGCATTCGCTCCACATCCACACCCATGATGTCGTATCCTCTTCCCCTTTTTCTATGATGAGAGAAACCATCAGGTCATCGTGGTCCAACATCTGCATACACATGACAGATTGTCACTATGTGTCATCACACCAAAACATGTATTTTGAGTCAATATATCAAAAAACACAAAAAAATTTAATAATTCGAAAAACTTAAAAAGAGGGTTTGGGATTCATTACCCATGTTGCCATATGCCGCTCCTGGTGGTAGGGGAATGTCTGGATATCGCCAGAAACCTATCCCTACATAAGGGTAGTCATTGATGTCAATTATCTGCCTCCACCACCGTGGAAAGAAGTCTGCTGGGTAGGGGTTAGCCACCCTACCTCTACCCAATCCACCCATAAAATTTTCCCAATGTCGTTGGGCTGGATCTCGAACTCCGTGTGGAGGAATGTCCACTCTAGGTATTAGCCTTGGTACACGCTCAAAGAAGAACATGCTCAGTATGCTGCCAAAACCGAATTTTATCACCTTGCCCATCTTGCAGTCACTGAGCTGCTGCTTCATGTTACTCAACAATGCAGTGCTCCAGTCATACACTGTGGGTCTCATACACTCCAACACATAGAATATCAATGGCCACGATGCCTGGTGGAGTGAAGCTAGTCTGGCTATCCTGCCAAGTGCCAATAGTATGGCCTTCAGTCCTAGCACTTGGATCGAGTTTGTTAGGATTTGACTCCCAACCTTTTCCATATCCAAAAAGCAGTACACCGCAATGTACTCATCAATCAGGCCACCTCCTGGCCTGCGAGATTGGAGATTTACCACCTCTCCTTGTAAGGATAATCTAGTGAGTGACATCCCGTCAATGTGAAAAGACTCAGAGTCTGGATCCCAATAATCCACTAGCATTTGCAGGAGTCTTGGTTTGGCCCGCAAGCTGCCAAGACACCAAAACTTATACAAACCGCATGCACATAGATCTTGTTGAGCTATTAATTCACCTTGTACAACCTCTTCTACATCACCATGTTCCCTCTTCGTCCATTCTAGAACCATCCTACATAGAAAACATGGTTTTTGGTTAGTTTTTTCTTTGGAAATCCTTTTTCGTGGCCGCATACGCGACTGTTTGCAAAATAGCTGCGTATGTACACAGTTTTGGGAGGTTTTTCCGTGTATGGCCAGCCCTTTATGTGGAAAAAGCCTCGATATTCGTGTGGGCTGAAACACATACTTTAGATTGGTCTATAAAATGAAATTGACCATGGAAACTTAAAAAATTTGCATGAAATGGGAAGAGGAGAACATGAGGAGTTACCTGGAACAAACGGTGTCGAATTTCGTCGGGCGATGCTCCCGGAATTCACGTTCGAAGTTTTGAGCTCAAATGGGTAAAAATTTCAAATGATATGGAATTTTTGAATTTTTTACTATTTATAGAAATTTTTTTACCCACTTTCTATAATTTTGGACCGTTTCTGACCATTTTCGATAGTTTTGGACTAATTTGATGATGTAAGAGTCTGTTTTGAGCACAGTTTGATCGTGGTTTTGACCCATTCGTGTCGATTTCAGGTATTATGTCTAAAATGGAATATAGGTTAGGTTTCACATCCATTTTCACTTCGCATGACCTTATGACCGTTTCATTATAACCTTATGTACAAACCCATTCTATCTTGTCACAGAACCTTTTTGTTGATTTTAGAAGTGACATGATGTGAATGTTAGAGCTTGACCACACATGGGTGCCCTAGTTAGCTCATGTTTTGCATTCGGTGCCCATGTCGACATTTTTCCATTAGGGTGTGGGAGTCCATTGTATAGTATCGCCATGACTTTGCGCAAGAGCCTCATACTCCTCTTGATCTTTTTGCTGGCCTTTTCCTGCGGAATCCCTTATGTCAAGTTGTAATTGCATTATCATGAGTTTTGCTTGCCTTATTGAACCTTATGTCAGCTTCCCTGACTTTGATTATCAGCCATATAGCCTGATCTTGTCTCATATCTAACCAAGAAGAGCCATTTTACATATCCTTTGCAGCTTGATTCCCCATTTTTACTAGGAGGGGACTTTCGCTCGAGTGGAGTTATCCTACACATGTGTCCTTGCATTGAGAATAAGTATTTTCTGTTGCTTGGAACTAGCTTGTTTTCCCCTTAACACTCATCTCCTCCTAGTCTGTAACTATAAAGCACTTTTATTCTTTTTCAAGCTTTTCAAAATATTTGAAAAAGTCCAAAAAATCAAAACATTAAAGAGTCGGACAGGAAAAGATGTTATCTTTGGTAGCAGTCAAGTCATGTCACCTTCGAACAGAGCACTGTATAGCACATCTGTTGGTTGGGTTAATAGTTTGACTTTAGAAGTTGTACTCGTTTCTCTGAGTTTATCTCCATCGACTAGTTAAGCTTCCAGTCCCTACGGAGCCTCTGTTGATGCCTCCCGTGTCACAGAGATGTCCCAGTTTTGTATATTGAGTCTATACTACCTACATCTAGTCACCATTTTCCTTTATTCTCTTGTTCTAAGGAATTTGAAACCTGAGTCGGCCATTCCTCAGTTCTCTTGACTTTGCATGTCGGTCATTCTCAGTACTGGTACTGGTTTGTGCACATTATGATCGAGTCCTTCCACATTATACAGCTTTGCTAAGTACCTCGTGTTGGATTATGGGGGATTCCTTAATGCCCTCCTTTCAGCGGATTTCATCCCATCGAATTTAAATCATTTATTCTAGGATAGAATTCTAGAGTCATTTTGAGTTCTTTGAGACTTGCAGTCATCAGTGGCAGGTTCTCTCGCCATCGACAATTTTGGTAATACATCAATGTACCTCGATCAATGGATTCTTTCAAGTGTTTTACCTCAACACATTTATTCACACTTGTTAGTTTGCACTCTAGTACCTTGATTCCCATTTTCATTATTGGTGGGTGATCTCGCGTTTGTTAACGGTATACATCAATGACCAGTAATCAGACGATGGACCACTATGTTCAACCTCGACACCTCTATTCACATAGTAGAACATGTACTCATAGCGGATTGTGTAGAAGACCTTCCATATTGGTGGCATTTCATATATTCTACCTCCTTGATCATGCCAGTGTTCATGAGATTTCTTCTCTCGTGACTTGATTCCAGTGTATGTTAGATATCTTCAGCCATTATGGAGATCTTGATCCATTGTATATTTTTAGCTTTCATGGAGGTCATGATCCTTTGTATATATTCATCATGGAGATTATGATCTATCTATATTATACGTGGTGATGACCACACATGTCATATTTTGTATCATGCCTATTCATGGCCATTGTACTCCTATGTATCTGGGACTACTGTATGTACTTGCAATCATCTGCATAGTTTAATTATTGTATTATACTGTTGGATGGCTGGTTCTTCTACCTGGTTCTTCATCACTCCACTTCTGGGATGGACTTATAATGTATTTTGGCCATCGTATCACCCCTCTAACCTCACACATTAGGGGGCATCTATTATAGCTGATTTTACCAAACATGTTGGATCACACATTTATGGCCTTCCTTGTCCCTCTACAGACTCCTTGGACCCCATGGACCATTTTCGTACCTTTGATATTTCCAAGATCATCCCTAAAAACATGCATTTTTTGCTATACGCAACTTTTAAACCCATTCTCACGCATATACGAGGATATGACCCTTAAACCTGTGTACATCGGGATGTGTGCAAAAGGCCAAATATTTGTGGAGTTTTCCTTGATGTGGAACCGAGTCACTTGTCTCTTGGCCTTCCATATTCCTTAATATCACTCGGATTCGACCTTTCATTACCCCATTGAAGCACTATATAAGGAACCCTTTGGATACATCTGAGGGGAGAGGAATTGAAGAGCAAGAAAACTATAGTCCATTGTTTCTGGAGCTTATACTTGAGTCTGCATCCCTTTGTCCCTTGGAGCACTTTGTGTTCTTCCCAACCTTGACTTTTCTTGTGAGCTTGCTATCAAGAGATGGAGGGTTGAAGTGGTCAGGACCTAGGTGGAGGACTCAGTTTCTCCGATTCGCAGATGTGCCGACAGAGGTTGTCATTCTTGTAATCTCTGATTTATATTAATAGAAATATCTTTTCGTGTCCAATAATGTGTATTTAAATTAATATTGAATCCATGGATGCTTTTAAATGCTTATATTTTATTTATTATATATGCTAGAGTAGGTCTAATACCATTATATAGCTGCTTTTCTTGTTTGTTGATTGTTGAGAGAGAAAATTGCTAACACAAGTGAGATTGGAAAAGCTCAACGGGGATCTACATCAACCATCCGGAATAAGGTATGTTTCGAGATCCTTTAGTGTTAGATGTTTATTTCTCTTGCATATTGGGAAGGGATTTATTTCTGCGGTTACTCTATCTATGTTGGTACCCCAAGCCATAGGAAGCCTTCTCCATAACAAGGCACTTCATCTTCTTCCATGGGAGTAAAAGGAATCATCTCAATTCCTGATACTGAAACTAGATTTCCTTCCGCTATGCTACTAGAGGGAACAAAGGGTTCTACTGGATCAGCATAATATTGAGTCTGTTCTTGATTTGCATAGTCCTGTTCCTCTTGTGCCTTTTTTTGTAACTCCTCAGCTGATTTTTCTACCTGCTACTTTTCTTTATCAGCTGCTTCTAATCTTAGCCTCTCATTTTCGTTTTTCTTTCTCTCGATTTCTTCTTCTTCTTCTTTTCTTTTCTTGGCTTCTTTTGTTCTCTTCTCAGCCTCTTCCATTGCTTTTATTTTTTCTTCTTCTTTGGCTCTCAACCACTATTTGTGGGCCTCTTCCTTCCTTTTCTTGGCAGCCTCCTCTTCTTGCTTCAGTAGTTGATCAGCAGCTTTTGCCTTTCCACCAACAGTAGTTATCTTTTGTTTAAACCTCCTTCTCAAAACTGTCATATTCTGAGCATTCCAAAAAATTTCTTCATCTTTATCCCAAAAAATATGTATACTCGAAATGCACCCCTACTACGATACAATAATCAACAACCTTCTTCTCGAAGTCATTTCTATGGAAAATTATTTCACCGAAGTAAAAATATTCTAGCTCCTTTAAGAATTATACTGCACTTTTTACTTTTGAAAACTTATAAATCCCTATATAAAATGGGACTAGATGATAAACATCCTTCTTTTGCTCGAATAGGAAGTGTTCAACTCCATCAATGTATAGTTTTCTAACTACCTCCTTGTGAATGACAAATTCTATAGCATACTTAGGTAGAAGGGAAGGAGCCTTCAACCCACAAGAAATCCTTAAATACAAACCCTCCTTGGTCAAGTAATAGTGTCTATTATCTTGAACAACCTTTAAAGCCTCCTTGAACATGCAATTACACTCAACCAGGAAAATCAATGTGTACAAAAGCATGATAAAATCTTCACAAATATTCTTGTAGTGACTGTAATACTTGTGAGCCCACAACAGTTGGTAAGCAACATATACAGGGGACTTGTCCTTATCCCATTGGAATTTCAATGCTGGGAATGGCTGTGTACATAAAATACAATCAATCAAGATTGAACTCATATAAAATTATGTTTTCTTCTTGGAGACTCCTCCCAGTGTTGCACTTATGCAGGCTGACAAATTGTTTGACACTATGTTTTCCCAATTGAGGATGGCACCTTGAGTGGCTACAAAAAGGATCACTGGTACCCAACCTATTTTGAAGTTCTTCCCATTATCCCTCCCAAAAATATTGCTTAACATTAGAACTATAAACCTATATTTAGTACGGAGGCTTACGGTTTCATACTCCCTTGAAGGCCTCATACAAAATTTCTTACCTGGAAGCACCATTCTTTTGACTATTTCTACCACATCTAGATTGAGGTATTTCAACCATCCTTCAGTCAAATAGCTCGGTGGTGTTGGAAACTTATAAACCATGGCTACATAAGATGGGCTATAGGCAGCATAACCTTTCCCTTCAGTGTTAGCCAATATCATCCCCATCACATTTTCCCTGGGAAGAATCCATCCTATCATCTCTGAACAAGGGAAAAGCTCAGGTCAGGTAGCCACCTTCATGATGTTTGATCTTTCGATATTGGCATAAATAGGAAAATCCTCAAATCCAGCCTCTGGGACACTCTGATTTGAGATCATTCGGTATATCTTTCCCCATTTACATTCAGGATCGATACCAGTGATGGCTTTGGTGTCTTCATAAACAACCTCAGCTCGGGTTATTATTTCTACCTCTGGTTCCTCCTCTGTTGCTTGTTCCTTCTTTTTCTACTTTTGAGGCATGTTGTTGTGTAGATGATGGGCATGTGTTGATAATACAGATTAGATTTATTCCACTCACACATAGAAAAATATATATTGAAAGCAACAACAAAATTAACCAGAACATTACCAACTCATCAAGATGCATGCTGAACAACTTTTACTTCTATCAAACAAAAGGTATTTTTTGTATGTGAATCTAAAAAACACTAATCTTTCAAAGTTAGCTCGGACACAAAAATGATAAGCAAAACCTTCCACTCAGCGACCCTAGGCTGTCACCCTAACCTTATATCTACAGGTAGTGATTCTAACGGCAAGAAAACCATGAACTACTAACCCCTAAAACTGGTTTTCACCTACAACAGAAAAAATATTCCTCCCAGATCCCACAAAAACCTAACCACACTCGACCGATGGATGCATGTTCTCCCTAAACTGATGAAGGGAAAGAGAGAGTGGTGCAGACACCGAAACGTGCGTCTACACCCTACCCTGTTTCTTCCAACGAATGTCAAAGAATAACTCATGGCTAGATGAAATAACAAGCGAGATGAAAATAAACAAGAAACTGGGTTGGCTGGTAAAACGCATCTACAAAACAAACCATGGCAAACCCCAAACCATAATGAAAATACTAACGCATTAGGAAAAAAAAAAACTGTGGGATAAGAAAATGACCTAAACCTATTAAGCCGTGATAAAAAAAATGCTAAGCAACAAGATTGGATGAGGATCCTACCTGGAAAACCTTGTGGATGACTTGGACGAGATCTGCTTCTGCCAGCAAACTATTTTCTCAGATAACGAAAGCTACACAGCTCCAAAATGGGGAAAAATACGGTGAACAATGACTGTATACACGACCTCTGTGGGATTTTATAAGCTTGAATGTGGGATTGGGTAAGTTTTCAGGAAATAAAGATAGAAGTGCTAAGTAGATATCGGAAAAGAACTTATGAACGTATGCAAAGCATCAGATGTCCTTCAAAGAATGAACCCGAGAGGTCGAGTGTACAACGTCGAATTGCTTAAAACCACCATCAGCAGTCCAACTAGCTAACACTGCATCGGCATCAGAGATGAATATGAGAAGTTATCGGTTCAACATCAAACTCTGCCTCCGCAATGTCGGCCAAGTTGATCACTAAGTTCTCGGATCATTCCAAAAGAAACAGTCAATACGCTGGACAAACAGTTGACAAAGTTTTGAAGAATACCAGAAAATGATAGACAATTGGAGACCCAATACATTGGAATGGTTCCAGACTAAGCTTCTGATACATCAGTGAAAATATTCCAATGCATCTAGACAAAATGATATTTGATACATCAGATAGAGAGTTTGGAACACTTCTGATGAGAACATCGGCTAGCTAGACAAATGCGCACCAGATACATCACAAAAACTATCAAGAGTGCATCCGATACAAGAAAACTAAATTTTAATTTTTTTCAAACCTTCAAGTCATGGGAAAAATCTGGTGAAAAAGATAAACTTTCTAATCCTTCTAAGAAACAAAAAAGATAAGGGCGGGGGGCCTAAAAAATAATTTTTTTTTGGCGGGAAATAGTTGCAGCTGCAACACATCCTCATTCACTTTGAGCAAAGGAACTTCTTCCACCCATCATGTTAAATAGTCTGTAGCTATGAGGATATATCGATGTTGTAGTGAGGATTTCTCCTCACTGCAGGAGCAGGAATAACTCCCTTGTGCCTATAGGGCATAAGGGTAGGTTCCTACTGTTGGAAAAAAGGAAAACAAAATGGAAATGCAAGTAAACAGAACAATAAACTACACTAAGCTAATCTAGTGATAGAAAACTAGAACTAAACTAAATCATAAGCAAGAGCAGAGATAAGAAGTGGAAGCTTTGTGAACCCCTCTGCAGAAAATGGGTTAGGGTTCTGCCTCCTTAAACCCTGCAAAACAAACCTAAGCTACAATGGAGAAACCTGTAAACAATGTTAAATAAAACCTGCAAGAAACAATGGTTAGAAGTCAAATCAATCTAAATAACTAAGAAGTGAACACAAAAAACACAAATATACCTTCTCTTAGTGGGTAATGGGCCACCATGCCCTAGCTCCTAGAAGCTTCTCTTTCTCTTGGTTGGGGGAGCAATGGCTCAAATGGGAATGAATGTGGAGGAGAGGGAATGTGGGTGGTTTGAGAGGCAAAGGTCTCAAAGAATCCATGGGCAGCATAACAATAAACAAGGAAGAGGTGTTTTGAGAGTGACCCCCCACCCTCCTTTTATAACTTTTCCAAGGGGTTTTAGGGTTTTAAGCCCTTGGTCAGGGCTTTAGTCCTTTTTTTGGGCCTTTATCCCCTTCCAGCCTAACTTTAGCCCCTTTTTTAGGGCTTTAGCTCCTAGGGGGTTATTTTGGGCTCCTTTTTGGGGTTTTTAGCCCTTTTCTTCATCCTTGGGCTCTTTTGGAGGTGTGGGGGTCAAATGGAAGGTCTTATGGAGTGAAATGAGTGTTACGAGATGGTGTCCTTGGGTGGTGTAGGCCATTGAGAGCTATGTAGAGGATTTTTGGGTTAACAGATTGCCCCATGATGTGTGAGGGAAGGAGCTCAACGTATGGCCGACGAACATCATAGGATTTGTTGTGTAGAGGTGGTGCTTTTGGGGCTGGGGTATGGTGGCTTTTGGTTTTTGTATTAATTTGGTTCCCATCAATGGGTGAGATACAATAAATGTGTGACATGTATATGGACGAGGCAAAAATTCCCATTCTCATGACAATCTCAAAAGAATCATTTGATCTATGCTCTAAAATACAAGAGCCGATAATATACAACTGATGTTACAATGTTGGTTTCCTCTATGTGAGGCTGAATACAATACTGATCTGGTTCATTGGACCCATGGCATTCTCAGGGAATGCTACATCTTCATGATTGACGGTCTGCTAGATCTGGTACAAGTATGCTGCATCAATCATAAAGGTATATCAAAGCACTGCTGGGGCTTCAGATCACTGTCTCCAATGCAACCTGAAAATCATAAGGGACATAACCTGTTTAGGTCCCTCGAGTGGACTCACCAATGTGTTAGATTTGGGTGACATTTGGGGTCTTTGACCAAGTACTATGTGGAACAAACCCTCTACGAATCTCAATAGTGCGATGATGGAGTTGAAGTTAAGCACGTGAGAAACAACCATCCCAAGAGGCACTAAGGACTCCTCTCAAGTGGTCCAAGGAACTCATTAATGATGTAACTGAAACTAAGGTATAGGGACCTCTGGGTCTATCCTCTGGAATATGTGTGTTGGCATCGACAAAGGGATACCTACCCCTAGTCAAGGCAATGATGTTTCCTTGACCAAGAGCGCGAGGGATAACCGAAAGGTGTGAAGCAATCTACGGACTGACTCACTAAATTGGGGGGAAGAGGAGGGAAGGGAAAGAACTAAACAGGGGCAAGGGGGGAGTGGGAGACTCAATCTTCCTTTGTTCAGAGTGTGACGGTAGGATGGACCAGGTAGCAAATGAAACTGACTCAAGGGAATGGGATCATAGCTGTAATACCGGGAATGTCGCTGCAGATGGGAAATACTTGGAGGAGGTGTACACTTTTGATACTGATGGGATCCAAGGAAGACACATTACAGAGTACTCTAAACAAAGGCGACCCAATGTGGGGATGCTACCAAACTATTTTCTGTGGGGTGGTGTCTAGGGACATCGTTGTGGTACGATATCGTGGATTTTTGGTAAGCCCAAGAAGGTAAATGCTCGATGGTGCTTTCAATTTTAGAGAGTCTGAAAGCATGAAGAAGACTCCAGTGGGGGCTCTTTTTCATTGGTAGTCTCCTGTGCCCAAAAAAAGATAAAATTATACATAGGAGAGCTCGCCCATCCTGGAGGGGATGAGAGACTTCTTTACCATTGGTAGTCCAATCAGGCCGGAGAAGGTTAAACCTATACTGACTGGACGATCATTCAAATACTTTTATGAGCATGAACGAAACCAAGTTTGCTCGGTGATCTTTTCTTGTTGAGATGGCTGGAAAAGAGCTTAACGACAGCCAGTGGTGAGCTTTTTCGGAAAGTGCGGCCCCTCTGCTCGAGAAAGCATAAAAGTATGCAGAGGGGAACAGTCTTGGCTTGAGTGTGCCAAGGAGGTCATTTTCATGAAATGGTATACATGGTCCATAAAAGGAGGTAAACGAGAAGATGTAGACGCCCTTTCCTATACTTTAGTGAGTGGGAAAGGAAGCAGCTATGCTCGACGATCTTTTCATTGTTTTAAGGAGTCAAAAAAGAGTTTAAACGAAACTTCAATGTCGTCAATCAACTGCGGTGGCACATGTGGTGCCCCTTGTCAGGATGGTGGATAGAGGTCCACAGGTCATCCACATAGTACGGACGGAGCAGAAGGCTCTCAAACATACCAGTACATATGTGGGATAGATCGCGGCAGAGACCTACAAGTCGGTGCGATAGAGGCATGCAAACCGAGGTGGCTCTCAGACAGAGGTCAGGAGAGCGTGTGTGTGTGTTGCGGTGGACGAAATTGACTACATGCGATGTGAGTGCAAGTCTAGGGGCATTTATATGCCAAATGCATGCAAGAAAAAGAAATTGTTTTGTGGACAGTGGTCCAGAGGTCCGCGTAAGGTGCGGTGAATGAAAAGGCAACTATGTGTTAAAAATACAAAATAAAAGCTAAAATTATAGTCCTTAACGGACGGCGGCCCGAGGACACTTATATGCCAAATACATGGAAGAAAAACAAAGTGTTTTGTGGATGATGGTCCAGATGTCTACGTAAGGTGCAGTAAAAAAATACAATTATAAATACAAAAAATAAAAGTAAAATTACAGTCCTTAATGGGCGGTGGCCTGACAACTTGCATGAGTTGCAGTCGGGAAGTGTGATACGAGTACCGGTCCATAGACACTCACATCGTCAGGTCATGGCTCGTGAATCAAGGTGACTTGTGGGAAATGGTCCCAAAATTAACTTATTAAACATGAGACAATTGTCTCATAAAGAGATAGAGGGTGGAATTCTGAAACCAGTGGCATGAACGGTGTCTCAAACGGAGTCCGTATGGTCCTATTATGTCGATCAGAAGAAATCAGGTCAAATGGGGCCTATAAAAAAAGGGGGGGTCCACATGGTGAAGTGTCATTGTCACTGTTCATTGTGGAGTTGGAGAGGTGGGCCCTAATTCTTCATTTGCTGATTTCTTTTGATCCGACCGACGGTTTCGCGAGCCGCGACTTGCAGGTAAAAGATCTCACTGAACCTCTTCATTTTGATGGTTTTCTTAATGGATTTGACCACCTGGAGGCCCCCCATGAGCTGTTTGGGGTTTCATGTGGGCCAAGTCGCTCATTTCGAAGGAGAAGGTGCACCCTGGGTGCACTTGTTGGGAAATTATGAGCACCCTGGGTGCTCCTTTTTCCCAAATAGGTGCGCCCTAGCCTCTTTTGGGTGGTTTTTGATGGTGGGGATGTCTGACATCAGGGTTTTTGCTTTGTGCAGAATGGTGGAGATAAAATGGAGGGAGAGAGACTGCAAACCTGTCAGAGATGCATCATTGCATGACGGGGGTGTTAGAGATACATTGGCCCATTGTGGGTTACTGAAATTTATGAGGATACCGCTTATGCAGAGTTTGCATCTGTTGATGCAAACACTCATAGGTTTCTAGGATGTTGCTGAGGAGGTGTTCCTCTTCCAAGGCCAGTGCACTGAGAATACATTGGAGGATGTGTATTTCATTACTAGGCTCCCAATATTGGGAGTAGTTGGCGACCTGGAACCTATATTGTCTCGAGGGGAGACATTAGAGGACCTATGTAATCGGCACTATTACACTACGGTGTATGTGCATGACTCCTACATCTTGATGTGTGACATCGAGGAGTTGTCCACACGGGTGGTGGGGACTTTACTGTAGCGTATCTTGGGTTCTAGGGGGAGCCATAATATTTTTGGTGGTCAGCTACAGCTAGTAGAGCATGCCATAGGTGGCACATATTATGCATGGGGCCAGATGTACTTGTAGGTTGTTCGGCACCAGCTGAATAAGTCAAAGACTACTGATGTTGGTTTTTTCTTTGGCTCCTTTCTATGTGCTTTCTTCTTTGAGAAAGTACCTACACTTCGTCCTCATCAGGCTGTACAGGACAGTGGTTCGTGGGAACCGAGGATGTATAGGTGGTGCCAGATGATGATTCGCGAGGGTGGCCGCAGAGTGGGCTGCAGTTTTACAAAGGAGTTGCTGGAGCAGTGGCTTCAGCTTCCTGTGGTGATCGAGGAGTACCCTATGCAGGTATGGATTTTCGAGGAGACCCTGAGATGCCCCAACCTCCTGCTCAGGCATGGGGACCAGCTGGTATATATGCTTGATGTTTTTATGTTCATCTTTATGCATACTATAGTTGGGCTGGTTAGTGATTTTCATATTGATGTATGTGGACTGATGGTGTCCTTGCTTATATGTGGAGATGTTGGTCCTCACCCGCCACCTGGGCATTGGAGGCAGGTTGTTACTATACCTCCTGTGGCAACCCCTTCCGGGAGCTCCCGCAGGCGGCAATGGGACATGGATGGATTGGTGCCGTATTTGGTTGGAGCTTGATACTGGGATGTCAGATGTTGGCTAGCAGCATCTGAGTACCAATTTTATTGCTGCATTTCACAATCTTCCTCCTGAGCTGACGAGCGTGATGAGGAAGATGGCAGTGGCTTGCGAGCACTTTCACTAGACGATGAGAGGTGGTCTTCTTGCAGAGGATGCGTCCTCTTTGGAAGATGATGAGGGCAATTAAGATGATGGGTCTGAGTCGGATTAGTAGCCTTCTGGGGCTGTTCCTAGTGCATTGGTGCACTTAGGGGTTTTTATGTCGCTTATGTATATCCTATTGAGAAATCTTTGTGGCTTCTCATTTTTGTATTGGACATGTTGTGGACATGCAACTTATGGATTTATATCTATATATATTTTTGACGCACGTGGATGCGCTTTTGTGGTTTCATTATGTGAGTCTTTTTATTATGCTATGGAATGCAAATGTCTATGTGGTGTATTATTACACTGTGTGTGTATTTTTAGACATGATTATGCATTATGTTATGGTTGTATGTTTCCTATATACTATTATGGATGTGCCAATTTAGAATATCGTTAGCCATTTGATCTGTGACACTATTGAGGTTCTTGGGAACATGTGTGAATGTGATGGATTCAAATGTTCTGACCATGTGTTTAGTGCGTAAGTACTTTCTAAAGAGGCAGGGATTGCGAACTCGGTAGTAGTTGTTCAGTTGAGAAAAAAGTAGTTGGGAGTCTAAGAAGACATCGAGATGATGAATTCCTAATTATAGAGTGGCGGCCAAGAGGCCATTGACACCATCATACTCTGCCTGGTTGTTGGTTGCAGTGCCCACGCATATTCCATTGATGTGGATCAACTCGTGCTATGGGGAGTATATTACCCATGGAGCCGAGACGAGGTTTGGGTAGCATCTGCTTGCTCCATATGCGAATCCCATATACCAAATGGAGGTGTTCTCCATCTGAAGCAATGAGAGGAAACGATACATAAGACTCAATTGGGAAAAATGTGTAAAACAAAAAATGGAAAGACTATAATACAATTTAGAACGTTGTCACTCAAAGGGGTGATGTTAGGGGGAAAGTCGTTTGGACTTTCCTAGGATCAGCGGTCATTTCTTTGTGTGACATGATGAATCCTTGGAGACGGCCCATGGGGACACAGAAAAACACACTTGGATGGTTTCAAGCGGATCCTGCACGGGTGACATCGCATGAGGACTTGTCACAAGTCATCTATGTGTTGTGTGTGGTTTAGCGACCATGCAATGAGGTTGTCGAAACAAACCAACATGATGTGCATGAGATCACGGAAGCAGTGCATCATGGCACACTGCAAGGTGGCTCTAGCATTTTTGAGGCCAAAGGGCATGAATCGATAGGGGAATGTGCCCCATGGGGTTGTGAATGCCATTTTGTAACAATCTTCTTTCCGGATTTGGATTTGGTTGTATCCAGAAAAACCATCCATGAAGGAGAAGGCCTCATGTCTGGAGCATGTATCGATGATATGGTCGATGAACAGGGTGAGGAAGTTGTCTTTGGGACATGCCCCATTGAGATCGCAGAATTCTATGCAAACATGAATGGTACCTTGTTTTTTATTCATGGGAATAGGATTAGAAACCCAAGTTGTGTATGCAATGGGATAAATGAAGCTTGTTGTGCGCAACTTCTTTATCTCATCTTTCACCATAGCCACTTTGGATGGATGGATGGGTCATTGCTTCTGGCGAATGGGTGCCACATTAGGCCATGTGTCGATGTAGTGTTCCACGATGGATGGATATAAGCCAAGAATTTCAGTGTATGACCAGGCGAAGATGTCACGGAATTCTTAGAAGAGAGCGGTGTAGGTATTGACCTCTTCTGGGGAGCAAGATGCCCCCAGCATGATTTCTTCAACAATATCAGAGTTGGTTGAGAGTTGGTTGAAATGTTTGCCATGTTCCCTTCTTTGAAGGAATCGGGTGATGGGATTGGGTTCTTGAACCAGATAACCTTCCCATGGATGAAATCTTTGGTCTCCATGGAAAACTGGTCAGACTGCGACACAAGTTCTTTGGGGAGGAAGAACGAGCGATGGTGCATGTTGTCCCATGGGTATTCTAGGGTGGTCAGAGCTTTAAGTATCTCCTCATCATTGTTGAAGCAACGAAGTGACAGGTCTGATGGACCATCGGTGGAGGAGGAGATGAGCAGGTTGGTATAAATGGATATCATGTAGATGGACATGGTGTGTGAAGAAGGCGGTGGTGGGTGAACTTATTCGATCAAGGTGATTTTAGACTCAAGGGAATGGTGACGGAGGTCAACAAGAGCCATTTGAAACTTGGGCAGGTCTTGGAAATGGTGGGAGTAATGTCCATACAAGCCACAAAGGGCGCAAGCATGGTTTGTCCTCAATGCCTTGTTCTTGACTACTGGCACGATTGGGAGTTCAACCATGGGGATGTTTTCATTCGTATCCATGGCATCCAGATGTGCATGGATCATTGGAATTTCAGGGCAATTCTGAGTTGGATGGCCCTGTTGTTTGCAGACAGCACAAGATGAGACTTGTCGTGGTTCTACGGTGGCCTTGGTGTTCTTTCCCCTAGCCCTTTTGGGTTGGGGTGGTGCAGGTGCTGGTGCGGTGGTTGGCTTATGCAGACCGGGTGGGGGGTGAGACTCAACTACAATAGGTTGCACCGAGGTTAAAACAACCTGGGGCATTGTTGGTTGAGCTGGTGGATCTAGATACCACACCAAGATCCCCAATGTAAAGTTGGGTAGGCTTAAGGTGGCCATGACTGGCTTGCTCATGACACCAAGTGAGGGAAAGAGGAAGGGAATTGTATGGACTGGAGATGAGCCCACATAACTCCCAGCTGGTTGCATGTGGGGGTGAGGTTGTGGTTACGACTGCGCGTAATGTTGCTGCTGCGGGTGATGTTGTGGCTATCGTTGGCGTTGCGGCTGTGGATGATGTTGTGGTTATGGTTGGGGATGTGGTTGTAGTTGCTATTTGGGTGCAGCGGTGCTTAATGAGACCATGCACAAGTCCACAGTTTGCTTTTTTGTCAGTGGCGTTGACACCAATGGGAAAGGAGCTGTCATGGTGGGATTGGTAAACAACCCAGGGCCCACATTCAATGGTGGGGAGGCTGGTGTGTTTTCAACCACATTATTGGTTGCAGGGATGACGTTAGCATGTGTGGTCGCCTCTTGCGGCTCAATGGTGGTGATGGTAGGGATAATGTTGGTTGGTGTTGTTAACCCTTGTGGATCATAGTAGGTGAGCTAGTCAACTGTCACAATCTTCCCTTCGTGGGGGAACATCATGAGGCAGAAGACAGTTGACACGATGGCTCACATGGCATACATGTAAATCCTCCCAAGGAGGAGGTTGTAGTCCAGTTGAGCATTGACGACCTCGATGTTGATTAGGACTGTCTTCCTAGCTAACATGATGGGGACATGGGGGAGGATTCCTTGGGCTTTAGTGGGGTGTCCATCATAAGCCCGCAGAGTCATGGAGGACGGTTGCAGAATTGGTGATCCAAGCTTCTCCCAAACCAAGGTAGACATGACGCATGTGGATGCCCCCTCATCCACTATGCATCGGTGCATAACCAAGTTCCGTATGGACACCAAGATTTGGAAGGAAATAGTGGAGGGCATGCGCGGCTCTTCGTTCTCTGTGTCAAATGTGATCAACATAGAGTCGGAGGGGTCTACTACCCCTAGAGTGGCTAGTAAGACTTTTCGCTATGTTGGGCACATTTTAAGTACCTCGAGAGTGGACATGGCAGTTGGCGCTTGGGATAAATCGTCCATAATGTTATAGCTGACTGCAACTCTAGCTGTGGCATTATTGGCAACTCTATGTATGGGGGTTTGCGGGAATGGGGGTAACTGAAGAGGCAGGTTAATTGTCTTAGAAGTGGATGCTACTAATGAGTTAACAGGTTTGGTGGTGGTACCGTACTGATTCCATCGAGTTTGTAAATTGACCTCTTCAGTGGTCATGGCTAGCAGGTGGTGAACACCTGTTTTGGCCATGGGAGGTGCCCCCAAAGCATTGGGATTGGCTTGGGTAGGGGGAGCAATTGCCACCAATCCTTGGACTGGAAGTGGGTTTTGAAGTACCATGGGGAGAGGTCCTTGATGTGCCGGGTTGGGTTGTGCTTGGTATGTAGCATTGGAAGCATGTTGGGCTTCGTTCTGAATGGCCCGCTTAGCTCGACCCATGAAGGGACACTCGAACATCTAATGCCCATAAACATCACAGAGTGTACATCGTTGGTTTGTGTGCAACAAAGCATTGCATCTTGGCGCATTCTGTCATGGGGGGTTTTGGGCTGGCCATTTAGCCGCAGCATTATTGGGAGGGTTCGGTTGCTGACTAGCTCTTTGTGGTTGGTTATTGCCTTGGTTGTGGGGCCGGTTGTTTCTAGTTTGCCCTTGTTTATTTTTGGGGGCAGGCTGGTTGGGGTGGTTTTTTTGTGTGAACACTTGTCCCAACGGAGCAGGTGGAGTGGGGGTGGGGGCTTGAACTTGTTGAACTAGTAGTGCATAAAATATTTGTGGGAGTGGTGGTGTCACAAATGTAGGCATTTTCCCCAGATATTGTTGTGTTGGCCAAGCCATGGCCTGAGCCTGCTGCGGTGGCGCAGGTTGTGCATATGAGGGTGTTGCTCCGGACAGGGACATCATTATAGTATAGTCCGAAGCTTGGTTTTGGTAAGGAACATTGGCAATGTTGCTTGGTTTTGTTTCCACAGCAGGTGGTGTCAGTCGAGGCTATGGCTATTGGGATACCGACCCTATGATGCCATCCGCAGCGTGGGATGCCCCTGGTTCATTGCAGTAGGAGGTACTTGGATGAGGAGCATCTAGAATGATGGTGTACATGTATCCAGAGAATAGATGAGGTCAAATTGTTGGGCCTTCAGTATGGCCTCTTCTTCAGATTGGGGACGTTCAGATGCGATGTCCTTTGCGATGGGCAAGAGCAAAGTCTTAAGGAACCAATCCAAGAATATCCTGTCATCTAGTTGGATTTTGCATAAGCTACGGCATTCCCGCCACTCATGGATATGGTTAGTTATGTGAGTGGCAATGGTTTGGCGATAGGATAATAGGATCTCCACCCCCTCGTCATATCTGACAGGGAGTTGAAAATACTGTAGGTACATGAAGGCTAGGGAGTTGAAGTCGAGGTACTTGGCTTGTGGCAGCTCAATGTACCACTTGGCAGCGGCACCTGTAAGGGTGCGTTGGAACAGCCTCAGCCTGATGGAGTCATCTACGATGCTGTTGGATGAGAACCATAGATGGAATGTCATTATGTGATTTTGGGGACATTCCCCGGCTTTGCCTTCAAACTTTGGGATGTCTGATGGTAGATTTGTTGGCATGGGTGGCCATAAAGCTTCATGGAAGATGGGATCATTCATTAATCTAGCCAAGTCAGGAAAGTTTAGACGAGCCATGAAGGGTATATTTGACCCCAACTTGATGTGGGATGGGGCTGCAATGGGGGTGGGGTTTGCAAGTGCATAATGCATCTGCATGGCTGGGGGTGCTTGTGGTGGCACCATTACGGATGGGCCAATGCCCCCAAGTGTTGTGGGGGGGGCTGTATGGGTAGTGGGGGAATTACCCCCATGTATGAGCATAGGGGCAATGTAGGTGGATGGTGTACTGCCTGCCAGTGTGGCCAGAGGGGCAGTGTGTGTGGAGGGGCCACTGCTCCCATGTGTTACCACTTGGCCAGCTTGGCTAGTCACTATGGGTGGTGCCAATTGGCTAATGACAGTCTGCATGACTATGCTTGGACCACTTGCCAAGTTGTGGGTGACGGGTTTTGATGTGGACATGGGTCCACTTGTTAAGGTTAGGCTGAAAAATGGATCTGGGTTTGCACTAGCCATGGGGCTTGATGGTGCGACGTGGAGGCCTGGTTCAGACTGATATGGGTCTGAATCAGAATTAGAGGCTGTGTGGCCCTTTGACAGTTTGGGAGATCACTGAGAGCGGCTTCGACGATGTCGATCAAGTGTTCCAAATGGTGGTGGTTTGCCTCTTATGCGTGAGGAAGATCGTGGAGGATCAATTTTGTTCACTTTTGTGTATGAAACTAGTGGGTATGAGATTTGGACCCTAGTTTTAATGGCTTCCTATTGGCTGAAGGTGGTCTCTCGGCCACCAAGACTGCCAGAAGACAGCTCTTGGCTTGTTCCTCACGGGTGCTTCTACTCAATCGAAAGGGGTCGTTGCCCATTTTGCTTGGAAATTTCTCTCAGTGGCCAGCTACTTTGGGTTTCCTGTGGTACTCCTCACAATGAGTTTCCGGGAAAATCACAAGTACTTCCCACAGTTGAAGCAGTCAGGGACTTATGTCCTCAAATATTGCATAATTGATTGAACTTAGTGTACATTTGGTAAATTTTAAGGCTTACTCAGTGTCATGAACTAAGTTGGGTTAATTATTTGGTATGGTGTGTTGGTTTGCTTTTTTGTTCTGGTATTTGGTTGCTGCAATATGGTTTATGAATTCATGGTAGAGTTCATGTCATGGTTTTGTATGCAAGCATAAACATAATTTGTAAACAAGTACAGTGGTTAACCCTGGATTGCTGGCCTAACTAAATGTCTACCTCACAGTGATATTCTTCTTCAACCAAGAGAAGGTGTTGGGCTCTCAACACAATGGGACTAAACCCATCTGTAGATCCTCAGGTCACCTCCTGGATGCTAGGTTGGTCAACAGGGAGGATGCTTAGTGCCGTGAGAAGCCCTCCTTCTCTACCCCGTCTACCTTCCAGGTCACCCGGTTTTAGTGGTTAGGGAAAAATATCATGGAGTGCGTAGATCTATACAAGCTTGCCCTTCGTTGTATCCCAGAATACCCTGGAGGGTGATGACTAGGTAGAGGAGGAAGGGGGAAGCAAGATGGTTTTTTTTAAGTTATTTTTAGTTAGATAAGTTCATTTTATTAATCCTTAATGGTTCATTTAACATTTACACATTGTTCATGAAATTATTTGCAGAAAATACAAATTGAAACTGAAAATGACCTGCAATGGTGGACAGAGGTAGCTGGGCCACACTAAAAGTCCTCTGAAACTGAAAATTACTGTCTATTAATCTTAAATTCAACTTCTGTGTGACAGGCCGCACATTTCTGACCAAATCCAGCGAGGGGGCCACGATATTTTTTCAGAAATGAGCGAGGGGGGCGCACAGAATGCAAAAACAGCTGCAACCTGAGTTTCTAGGCTGAAGTCATGCTTAAATTGGGATTAAGTGCACCCTGGGCGCACCTGTTTTCTCATTAAGAGTGCCCCAGTCTCACCTTTTACCCCGATAAGAGCGCCCTGCTCTAGAATGAGGTTTTTTTGGTGAGACAGAGTCAAATCTGGCCGACAGTAACTGGTACTGGGGTCAATATGACTCGGTTTTTCCTAGCAAAGGCTTCAACAATAACTAAAACATGAAATAAACAGGATTTAAGATAGATTTAACAAGATTTTTTTTGAAAACTAGGGTAAAATTGAAAAAACTTGAAAAAATGAAATTTTGGCACAAGGATCCTATAGGATCGACTTGGTATGGTCGCCAATGTTGTAGTGAGGATTTATCCTCACTACAGGAGCATAAATAGCTCCCTTGTTCTTATAGGGCACAAGGGTAGGTTCCTACTGTTGAAAAATAGGAAAAATGAAATGGAAATGCAAGTAAACAGAACAGTAAAGTACACTAAGCTGATCTAGTGACAGAAAACCAGAACTAAACTAAATCATAAGCAAGAGCAGAGAGAAGAAGCAGAAGCTTTATGAACCCCTCTGCAGAAAATGGGTTAGGGTTCTGCCTCCTTAAACCCTGCAANTGGAAGCCTCTCTCTCTCTTGGTTGGGGGAGCAATGGCTCAAATGGGAATGAATGTGGAGGAGAGGGAATGTGGGTGGTTTGAGAGGCAAAGGTCTCAAAGCATCCACGGGCAGCATAACAATAGGCAAGGGAGAGGTGTTTTGAGAGTGACCCCCCACCCTCCTTTTATAACTTTTCCAAGGGGTTTTAGGGTTTTAAGCCCTTGGTCAGGGCTTTACCCCCTTTTTTTGGCCTTCAGCCCCTTTCACCCTAACTTTAACCCCTTTTAGGGTTTTAGCCCATTTTTTAGGGCTTTAGCTCCTAGGGGGCTGGGGGTTTTAGCCCTTTTCTTCATCCTTGGGCTCTTTTGGAGGTGTGGGGATCAAATGGAAGGTCTTCTGGAGTGAAATGAGTGTTGCGAGATGGTGTCCTTGGATGGTGTAGGCCATTGAGAGCTATGTGAGGGATTTTTGGGTTAACAGATGTTATGGAAAATAGTTTGGGTTAATCTCTCCAATAATGTCTATATCCCACTGCTCAAATGGTTCTAAGATAATAGCAAGCTATAATGCTCCTATTGCTTTCAACAATCTTCCACCACTTCTTTGGAATACATCACGCTTTCTTGCATAAGCATGGGAATCCTTGAAAAGAGTTGTCCAGTAGTACCCAACTCTGAGTATATTATGAGCCGTGGTAGCCCCAAAAAAATGTCATCCTACAGGACCATCATACAATTATTTGACCACCTTAGATTCATATTATTTATCTAGACATCTAAGAAAAAATCCATAATAGTTTTTTTTGGGGAAAAGTACTTCATTGATTATTTAACAAGAATCTGAATTCAATCAGAGTTCCTTTATCTTCTAGGAGTTCCAATTTCCTAGAAGATATCCATGTTGGAGATAATGCACCATATATCTATACCAATATTCAGGAGTAGTGAAAATGGGACATACTTCAATTAAGTTCAATTCAGCTTCATTATCCCAATCATCGTCTTCATTGGCATGATTTTCCGTGATCAACTTGCACAACACTTGACCTTTAATAATGGTTGTTGGTTTGAATTCTAATTCATATTCCTACAGTGCAGTCACCCAATTTCCTATTTTCTCACCCAATTCCTTCTGCACGAACATAGACTTGACAGTCGGATGAGGAACACTGTCTATTGTTTATTCTTCAAAATATATGGTCTAAATTGTTTTACCTCCTTGAACATTGCATATTCTTGTTTATATATGGTTGGGTAATTCAATTCGGCCCCTTCCCAGTGCTCCTGAAAGATATTGTATATTCGTCTCCCAACTCTCCTTTCTGAGTAAGCATTGTTGCGAGAGAGTTATCTGAAGCAAAGGTGTATATGATAAGGTCCTTCTCAAAATATGGACTTCTCAAAGAGGGTGCATGAGCTATTGTTTCCTTTATGCATTTAAAGTAAACCATCTCAATGTCAGTCCACTTGAACTACACACTTTGATTTACCATTTGCTGCAAAGGTTTCACAATTTTCCCGAAATTAGGTACAAACATTCGAACAAAATTAATTGTGCCCATAAATGACTGCATAGCCTTTCTATTATAAGGCATGGGAATTTGAGTTATAGGATCAATTCTATTCAGGTATATCGAGATTCCCTTCTTTGAGATGATGTGACCCAAAAGTTTTCCTTCAAGAACAACAAAAATTCTCTTCTTTGGGTTCAAAGATATACCTTATTTTCTACAACAATAAAAAATATGTTTTAAGTGGAAAACATGTTCTTCTCATTTCTTGGAGAAGACTGTTACATCATCTAAATATATGACCATGTAGTGGCCAACTAAACCTCAAAACGCAATATCCATGGCCCTCTAGAATGTGGCTCCGACTTTCATTAGGCCGAAAGGAATTATTTTATACGTGAATGCTCTCCACTTTGTGTGAAATGTAGTCCTTAATTGATATTACTCGACCAATAACACTTTATTATAACCAAAAAATCCATATAGAGGGAAGAATGGTTCTGAGCTTGATACCATTTGTAATGTTTGTTCCATTAATGGAACATGATAGTTATCTTTGTCTGATGCTTTGTTCAAGTTCTGGAAGTCAACACAAAGTCTTTTTTCTTTTGATTTCTTCATCACTAGAACTAGATTTGTGACCCATTCAGAGTGTTGAACCTTGAATATAATCTTAGCATCTAGTAGCTTCTTCAACTCCTTTTCGATCAAAGGATCCAACTTAGGGTGCATTTTTCTGAGTTGTTTCTGAAAGGGATTTATGCATATTTTGATAGGGATTACATGTTGGATAATGCGTGTATCATAAGTATTCAAAAATTCATATGTCCATGTGAATATATCCTTGTACTACTGAAACAATTTAATGAATTTGCATCTTTCTCCAAGTGAGAAACACATTCCCAAATTGACATATTTGGGCTCTTCTTCTGTTCCTAAATTTACCACCTCATATAGCATAAACGAGCTATTCGTTTTAGCATTAGTTGGTTTCCTAAGTTTATCTTTCAAATCAAACATTTTTTCAAGGGTTCTCAGTCCTTTTGGCATGAAATTTCCTTTAACTATATCCATGTCCTGGAAATCTGAATGATGCTCTTCTTCATCAATTATGGACTCTTTGAAAGCCTCTTCATTTGTGAGAAAATTAATAATCTATTCATCATCATCAAACACCCTTATATTCATAATGTTTTTAGGTACCGATGGCTTGAAAATTAATTCAATAAAACATTTATTATTGGTCAGCATTAATCTAAAAGAAGAAGTAGCTAATAAATCAGCTGCAACATTTTGTAATCTAAGGATTGAATTTATATTAAAAGTATTGAAGTGTGATATCAAACTCCATACCTCAGATTGGTACCCTTTAATATGTGGATATAAACATTTAATAATATCTATTATTTGTCTAACAACTATTTCCGAATCACCAAAGACTTTCAAATTTTTTACAGTAATTTCAATGGCGTTTTTCATGCCTTGGACTAGAGATTCATATTCAACAATATTATTTGTACATTCAAATTCTATCCTACAAGAGAGAAAATGTTTATTTATTTCAGGATCAATAAGAACATAACTAACTTCTGGTCCCTCTTGTGTTTTGGAACAATGAAAATACAAAATCCAAAATTTATCTTTTAAGTCTACTTGGTTAATAATATATCCTAAGTTAGTAACTAAGTTTACTATGTTACAATCAACTCCATCAGTCCATGAGAATCGAAGGAGATTGGACTATGTGTCTAATTCATGACTGACTTCTTCAGCTTGATAGTTCCTTGGTTCAAGTTCTAAAAAGTAATTTCCCAAAACCAAAGATGAGAAATTTACTAGTTCGTTCTTCTCTTCCAACTGAGTTACGTTTTGTTTCATATGAGCTTATCTTAGTATCTTAATATGATTATACTTGTTTTGGTATGGGATCCATAGGTGAGACCAATCAATCACAAAATAATGATCAATTTTTTCGTAGACCAGTCCCTACTCAATATTAGACCATAAGCTTCAAGTCCACCACCATAATATATATGAATTGGCATACCCTTGGATCTGCAGACAATCTAATGAGCACAACCTTCCTTTCTCCTATTACCATAACAACAAACCTATCTAGTTGAATGATATGTGAAGGGGATGGTATCAGTTTCCCATTGATTTTATTGCAAATAGATAGTGGCATAACATTAGACGAAGCTCCAGAGTCCAGCAAACAATTATGCTCATTGTGATTGAATATTTCAAAAGTGAAAAGGAAAGAAAGAGTCATATATTTTGACTTACCACCAATACTTGCTTCATTTATCTCAGTGTCTAATTTAATGACATTTGTGGTATTTCTTGTCTATGGGTCAAATGCTTCCAATAGCTTCTTCCTCTGCTGAGGACCATTACATAATTCAAACAAAGAAATATTTTCTTTAGTTTTCTTAATATATTCCAGAATATCATATCCCGTATTTTACTCTTCTGTGCTTTTCCCACTACTTTATGTCCTATTTTCCATAGTTTTCACATGTTTATTTATTACTATGCATATTTCTTTTATGTTTTCAAGATTGACCTTGTGTTGTGGCCGAGTGGTGCCAATATTTTTCTTCAAAGTTTCTTTTGATTTGTTCACTTTAGGAAATAGTAAACTTTGATCCACTGTTGGCCCTTTTCTATACGCGGTAACGTTTACCGATGATACTTTGATTTCTTCATTCCTCTTTTCCTATTTTGATCCTAATGTGGGTTCTTAGACCCATAATACCATTGTGATTTCCTCAATTGGTTCTTCTTGTACATTTGTTTGGTCTTCTTCTGGGTCTTCTGGGTCTATCACCTGGGCGTTTAATAACTGATTCATTACTAGAGCTGAAATAATCCATTGTGGGTAAATCTTCTCATATTGATGTTCTTGGTGAAAAGTGCAAAAATGATCCATGCCAACTTCATTGAAATTCAGAACAACATAATTAAGTAAAGGTGGTTGGGGCTGTTCGCTTTCTTCCCTTTTTTTATAGAAGGGCTTGAATGGTTTTCTTTATGAGCTAGATCCTTTATTTTTCTCCAAGTCTACTATCTTGTTTGATAATTTATGTACCATTTTAACCACATTTTCTAATTTGTTTGAAGGTTCTTCTTTGGACCTACATAATAGAAAAGGATTCATATTCGCCATTTGTTTTACTTGTAGTTCTAAAGTATGTTTTGCAATACTATCCAAATCATCCTCTACCTTCTTGGCTTATTCATAATTTTCCACCAATCTAACCTTAAATGCCATTTTAACAAACATTGCTATGGGTGCATACAGTCTTGTAGTGTAGTATTCTACCAAAGACTCTTCGGCTAGATTCGTCGCAGCACTAAAACTATTTAACAAATTAGTGAACCTCTGATTGAATTCTTGAACCTTTTCTTTCTTCTCCATCCTCATAAAAAACAATTTCTTCATGCAGGTGGCAACACCTTGTTGGTTTCCAAATTTACTTATGAACACCTTTTCAAAACCATCCTAGTTTTCTATTGAGTTAAATTGTAGACTAAAGTACCACGATGACAGTATAGGATTAAAAGTATAAGGAAACAATCTACAAAAAACATCCTTATGTTCAACCTTTAGAAGATTCAATGTGTGATAAAAGCATTTTAAATGATCTTCCGCAGAAACACCTTTTCCAGGATCAAATTTCGGTAACACATTTTCTGGGTGCTTAGGTAAATCATGTAATGGCAAATCCATGTTAAGTGGCATTCTTTCTCTCCATGTGGGTTGGTTAAAAATTCCATCCATAACTTGAGGTAGAGAATGTGGCAAGGAATGTGGAAATACTTGAGTCGTATGGGATTCGGGTCCCAAATGGTAAAGGCGTCTAGTGATTTCTTTGAGAGATAAATTGAACAATTCTTTCAAATTTTCTACAAGCACTGAATCTTGCATGTATGAGATTTTTTTTCTTTGGATCCTGTCTCCTAGGTAATGGAGTAATTACTTTCAATTCTCCAAGTTTTTCCAGGAAAAATATATGTGCAGTATTTTCGTAGTAAATAAATCCTTCTTATTAGAAGAAAATTTGTTTTCTTACAAAAATGGTCCAGCCTCTATTATGCTAGCAAAAGTACTTCTCCTTTACTTTCTACGTCTATTTATCTTACAATAATATTTTGTATTCTAGTGACTCTTCATTCACCCTAACCCTAGGAATTCCCAAAATTTGTCATTTAGTACTTACATAGGAAAATTCAAAAAGATTTTGTTAAAAAAAAAAAATTAGGTGGGCCCTACAATGCTAGAAATATATGATTCCCATGCATTAGCCTCTTCAGCTATGGCATTATATTTAATAGGCTCAAACACTTACAAAGTTACTTCATGGATCGAAAATTTTGTCTTTATATGTGGTACCCCTTTTGCTGCTACCTTAAAAATGTCCTACAGAAAACATGCATAGATCAAAGCCTGTCCTAAAAGGTGATAAATGTCTACTTCTGTGAAAGCATCCACGTTTTCGATATACTCTAGGTGTTCTTGCAACCTATCCTACATTTGTTCCATGTGTTGGTCCTTTTCTAGAATATCAGTTATCTTTGAACTGAAGGGATGTGATAATTCTCATGGACCTGATGGATTTTCTTGTAAAAGTCATGGTATTTTTCTATGGTTTTAGGAATCTCATTATTTATTCTCCTCGTCGCTTTCCTACAAAATTCTATAAGTGCCATCTCTGACTTCAAGTACTCTATTGTATTCTGGGGAAAATGATCAAGGAACCTTGAATTAGTTTTCCTCCATGTCATTTGGTCCTTAACATTCTCTGTTATATCCAATATCCCTTTCATGAATGCTAGTGACTCTAAAGCTATTACCTTCATTCTTGCCATCATTAGCCGAACTGTGTAGATTTCTCCTGTGAGGATTACCTGAGAATGATGTATATGTTCCTGAATCTTGCAATATTGATCACAAAATGTGGTAATGTCTTGTTTTTTATTGTTTTCTATCTCTAGTTGCTTTGTCAAATATTCCTTCTGTTTAACCAACTCTTCTACTCGAGCTTTTAATTCTTCGACCTGTTGGTTTTCAATTGACTCTCTTGACTCTAACTAATATATTCAACTTTCAAATTCACTCTTTTCCCCTTCAATAATCACTAACTATACAGTTAGTGCATCCTTTTTTGTTTCCATAATCTGGTATTCATTTAGTAATCTCTCCTTTCCAGAGAGAATGGCATCATCTTTCCTCTTTATTTCTATCCCTTCTCCTCACATATTTACCAAATTATATTTTAATTTGAGATTCTTCTCTTTACTTCGCTCTTTATAATCTATTAATATATTAAAATTATCAACACTGGAATAGGAAGCTGCGATGTTTACCGAAGCTCAAAATTTTGGGTCCTTATGGGTACCTTCTATAATATTGTTCTATGTGACGGTAACCACATCTACTCGAGTACTGACTTTAAATATTTTCTCGGACCCCGTCATGATTGTCTTTCATGTTTTATCAAAAATAATGTTTTATAAATGAGCCACAATATGTTGCTTTGACGGGGTGGACAGGGTGATCCCGAGTTCCTCAAAAGGAATGTGGCCATCACTAAGTGTTTCACTTGTTGTGCTAGGAGGATGCAAGTCCATTTCTTGTGGGCTAATGGGCTCATTCTGGGTTGCCTCAGCTTCTCTTATCTTATCTTCTTCATGTTTCCTTTTAAGCTCTTTGTCCTATTTCCTTTGCGCTTCTTATGCTTTCTTCTTTTCAACTTCTTCTTTCATCCTTTTCTCTGCTTCTGCCATTTTCAACTTTATAGCTTCTTCTTTTTGTTTCTGAGGTTTTCCCTCCATTGTAGTGCCGCTATCTTTTCTATTTCTAGCACCTCTTTTCTCAGAAAACTGTTTGTTCAATTCATTCATATTATTTTCTCTTATGAACACTTCTTCATCGGTGTTGAAGAAGTATGTGTGTTCAAAATGTATTTTAACCGCTGCACAATGTTCAGTGGCCTTCCCTCTGTTGTCATTTCTTTCAAAACTCTTCTCTCCAAAATGGAAGGTTTCTAGATCCTTTATGAAATCTTCTACCCCTTTTACTTTTTCAATTTTATAGGATCCGATACAAAAGGGAAACGGAGGAAAATTGGAGTTTTTCATATCATGCAGGTAACTGCCAATCCCATTTATGAAGACTTGTCTTACAACTTCTTTGTGAAATACAAATTCTATTGTGTATATGGGCAAAAGGGATGGAGCTCAAGAACATCCATACATTTTGATGCATGTGCCCTCCTGTGAGAAGTAGTAGTCCCCATACTTATGACTACCATTGCATTTTCAGATAAGAAGTTTGGTTCCTTAAGGAAAATCATCTAGTAGAGGGGCACAAGGAACTCTTCACATATGAGTTTATAATAGCTTGCATATTTATGGTCTGGATTTGATGAGCCACGCAGATTGGAGTTTCATCTCTACTCTAGATACACCCTAACTTAGGAAAAGGGTGCGTAGCCAATATGCACTCGATAAGGGATGAAGACATACAGAATTCTCCCTTCCTTTGGGTTAAACCTCCTTGTGTAGCTGCTACACATGATGAAAGGATATCTGAGATGATGTCTTCCCAATGAAAAATTAGGGCAATTTTGAGGTAAAAAATGGGTATCATAAGGGATATATTAAAATATTATGAACTAGGAATTTTATGGGGAAGGTGTACTTGACAACTCAAATTTTCACTACATTAAATGTACAATTTACATAACCATGGTTGAGTTACATACTAGAAACAAAAATAATAAAAAAGGTTATATTGAAGTGACTAAAAGTTAATTTTAATTTCAAAAAAATGTGTACTACTCGAAAGCATTCATATCCATGAACTTGGAGATCACTTTTAATAATAACATAAACACAATGAAAAGACAATCAAATTTGTTATAATAATAAAATATA